>PISX010020340.1:0-36076 GCA_004024625.1 Mellivora capensis | reverse complement strand
TTATTTATTTATTTGTCAGAGACAGAGGGAGAGAGAGCGAGCGAGCACAGGCAGACAGAGTGGCAGGCAGAGGCAGAGGGAGAAGCAGGCTCCCTGCCAAGCAAGGAGCCCGATGTGGGACTCGATCCCAGGACCCTGGGATCATGACCTGAGCCGAAGGCAGCCACTTAACCAACTGAGCCACCCAGGCGTCCCATAAGTGTTTAAGCTTTAGTGAAAGGAATTAAAGAAGAGAGCAGGGGCAGAGAGTTGTTGAGCTGCGAATGTCCCAGTTGCCTCCTCAACACCTATATCATTGTTTTCTCTGCTGCCTGGTTATGACCTTCACTGGTCTTGTTACATTGTGGAATCCCCCACTGGACCATGAGTTGCTCAAGGCTAGTGCCTTTGGTTTAGCTCCATATCCCCTACAGGCTTGACCTGGAACAGGCTTTCAGCAAATGCTGGCAGAAGGTAGGAACAAATTATAAAACCGTGTAACAGGGACACTGGCACAGCAATTCAGCCTCAGATGTACAGAAGGAGAAGGGGACTGTGCCTCGTGTTCCCACCCGCCCCGCATAGGGAATAACCCCGCTTCCTCTGCTGGAGTCTCTCCAGAGCTCTTCCAAGAGGCACCACAAGGTGGCGCTGTTCCAACTGTAGCGCTGCGTTCTGCCAAGGTCTTTAAAATGTTTGCAGTTGGAGGAGCCCATTCAAGAACTGTCCCTGGATCGTCTAGACATTTCCTTCCAGCAAGTGCTGAGACAGAATAAAAAGGCTAAGTGCAGCTATGGAAAAGAAGAGCCAACAGACCCCCAACTCCAGTGTAAGAACTGGCCTCATCTATCCATCCATTCCCTGGACAGTGCCTACTACGTGTCAGGTACAGTGTTAGGTCTTGGAAAACCAACAGGGACCAAGACATAGTTCTTGCCCTCAAAGAGCCCAACATCTAATCCTAATCAAAACCCAAATCTTCCTTTGCTATCTTTCTCTCTTTTACACACACATACACACACGGAGATGTGCTCACAGACACATACACACACCTGTTCCCCAAACCAATGCCCTTGACCTGGGAAGCCATCTCCACATGAAATCTACTCTTTGGCATGCTCACCCTTCCAAACCCACGTTTCTCCCTAAGGTTACTGTATGGCCACGTTAGTGTGACCCCTAGATGTTCCCTCCTGGGCTGATTCCTTTTGTCTTTTCTGAGCTCCCTGATCAGCCCTTTCCTAGTCTCTCTCCCAACCTCCCCCATCACATCCACAGCCACGCCGCCAGCTCTGGAGGCTCTAGGGACCTCCTGAGAGTATGCCTGGTATGGATTAGGGCCTCCCAATATTTTACAGAGCTGGAGGCTACAGGAACACAAAGGTGGAACCACAGAAGGGCCCTATAAGACCCTGGTGTCACCAGTCCAGAGATGAGGAGAAAACCAAAATCTCAGAAACGTGTCCCTGTGTGGCCTGGGGCCTCTGCCAGCCAAACCTGTCCCAGGCTGCCTTCCTTTCCTATCTATTTTGGGGGGACCAGGCTTCTCCCTAGCCGCAACTCCATAGTAGTGGCTGTGGGAGACACTGGTTGGGACGTGAAGCATTGTGGGACATTGTCCGCTTTCCCAAGATGCTCTAGGGCCCAACTTAGCCCTTGGCGGGTTTGGGAGAAGAGAGGAGGGAGGGTTGGTGCTGAGAGTGGGAGCCAGGCCCATCGAGGTCCCGGGAGTGAATGCTGCATTGTTGGCCAGGCCAGAGTCACAGATAATTACCTCAATTAGTGACAATGGGAGAGTAATAAATACAGGCTTAGTGTCTCCTACCCCACCAGGGCTCCGAAGATTAATCCAGGCTGACGGGCGGGCCCTGAAAGGCGTGATGGACAATTCATTAAACTCCCCAAATGCCGCACAACCTGGGCGTGAAGGCTGAGTTAGCCCCCTGGGGGCTGCGCCTTTGTCCTGATTGTGTGTCTCCGCCGCAGCCGAGCCCAGCAGCCCCCAGAGAGTGGGGAGGTGAGTGGGGCTCCCCCAGCCGGGCCAGGCGGCGGGAGGATTAGGCCTCGGTCCGGCCCTGGTTGCCCTGGCACACCAGCCTGGCCGGGCTGGAATGTCCGTGGGGGGGAGCCTGCCGAGCGGAGGGGCGGGGCCGACAAGGTGGGGTAAGGGGGGCACACAAAACCGGGGGCAGGAGGAGTTAATTAGACGCCAGCCGAGGAGGGCGAGGGGCCACAATAGGGCCGAGGGGCCGCCAGGGACGGCCCCTTCACTTCCGAGGATTAATAGGGGGGAGGGAGAGGGGAGGGGTTCAGCCCTGGGGGAGGAGAGCTGGAAGCTTCCCAGGGTGGCACTGCCCCCTTTTGCCCAGCTTGGCACCTACTTGGCAAGTGGCTGGGAAGCAGGAGGCTCTGGCAGCCTGGGCAGGTGTCCCCTCAGCATCTCCGAGAGTGGCTCTTTCTTCCTGGCCTACCCTGGGAGATAGCTGCGCAGGGAGGCAAGAAAGGACCCTTCATTTCTCTAGGGAATAGTGGGAGCAGGAATGTTCGAGGGCCCTGGTTCTACACATCCCGCCTGGCTCTGCCAACCTGCTCTGAGGCAGAACTGGGAGCCTGGAGCTTTACCCTTCCTAGTGATGCTGCCAAGTTCAAGTCCAGAAGTCCATAGGGGGGCTTGGCGCTGATGTGAACATGCGGGAGTGGGGCTGCTGTGTGTGTGCACGAATGAGTGCAGACACACTCATGCGTGCTGGTGTGCTTATGCATGGGGCCTGGGGCTCAGCAAGCCCCTAGCGAGTGCCCGTTGAACATTGGCTTTGCTGAGAGTTAATGAGTATGAGAAAGAGAAGGGGTGCTGAGCTGCCCCATGACCCAGGGTGGTGTTGGGCCCTCTCTTTCTGAGGTGCCCACTGTGGCTGGGGGAGCAATGGAACCCCACCTCTGAGCAGATGAGCCAGTGTCCAGGAAAAATGAAGCGATGGTGGTTCCTTCCCTTTGAAAAGGGCCAAAAAAAAAAAAAAAAAAAGTGCAGTAGCGTCTTGGAAGCCCCACTTCCTCCTGGGCCCCAGGAGTAGGGCAGCCCTGGCTCCTCCCTTGGAGCCACCCCACCCTATCCCCTCCCAGGGAATGACAAGGGAGCGAGTTGGCGGCAGTTCCCCGGGCATATTTATAACCTGCTGCTCGCTCACCAGCGTCTGCTTTTAGCCCAGACGGGGGAGGGGGCCGGGGGGTGGTCTGTCTCCTGCTGGGCGCCCTGGCTGGGTGTGGAAAGAGTGAGTAAGGGTGAGTGGTGGGCAGCTCTGTATGGATATTCCTGCTCACACCACAGCCAAACAGCTTATTTTCTCCTCATTTTGTTATTTTTCTCCCTCTGGCCTGGAGAGGAGGATGGAGCCAGCCTGAGGTGGGGAGGGGGGGCTAGACCCTGGGGTATTTGCAGCCCCACTGACGGGGTTTTTCCAGGGTGCGTGTGGTGGGGTGTGTGTGTGTGTGGTGCTGGCTCGCTGACCCCCTGGGGACTGTGCAGGCCTGCCATCTCGGTCCTCTCAGCTTTTCCGCTCCCCCCAGGGTATTTCAGGACTGGTGCCTCCCTCACTTGCTGAGGCCAACCGCGCATCCGGGGTCCCTGGCAGCCTTGGGTCCCCCTGGATGTGTGGCACCTGACACTAAGATCAAAGGTGGGTGGAAGGATAACCAGAGCTGATAGGGCAGAGCCGGGCATTGGGCTGATTCACGACAGCACTAGCCTCTCTAGGCACAACCCTCTGTGAGGAAGGCACAGAAGATTGGAACATCAAAAGAATTCGCTTCGGGGCTCCTGGGTGGCTCAGTCAGTTAAGCAACTGCCTTTGGCTCAGGTCCTGATCCCAGGGTCCTGCAATCGAGCCCCATCTTGGGCTCCCTGCTTAGCAGGAAGCCTGCTTCTCCCTCTCCCTCTACCCCTCTCCTCTGCTCATGCTCTCTCTCTCTCAAATAAATAAATAAATAAATAATCTTAAAAGAGAGAGAGAGAGAGAGAGAGAGAGAGAGAGAATTAGCTTCTATGTAATGTTTTGCAGATCCTATCCCCCTTTTGCTTGTCCCCCCAACCTTTTTTTAGTGCATGGCCCTCCGAGGGCCAGGCCTTACTCTGCACTTCCCTACGCACCATGAATTTCCAGCCCCTGGAGGTGAAGGGCCTCCACGCATGCCACTTGGTTATGGGGTTCTGTCCTTAAACCTCAGGGGTGTGCAGACGGCTTTCTACTCCACCGAGCCTTCACCGCACTCCTCTATTATTCTGACAATATGCATTGATGTGCTTGATTCCCTGGCCACATTGGAAACTCCTCCAAGTGGGCTCTTAGGGCCCTGTATCCCCAGCATTTGGCACATGCCTGGTACAGAAGAGGTGTCCGCCCGTGTTCAAATGACCAGCTTTTCCTGGACATGATCTCCTCTGAACCTCATCGCCTTCCGGAGGGAGAAGACTTGTACTGACAACCCTCCCAGTTCAATAGACAAGGTAACAGGCTGAGAAAACGACATATTTGTTGAAAATCTATGTAGAGCCAGACCAGGAATCATTGCTTCCCTTTACCCTTCTTCCAGCTGCTGCATGTCAGCTCCACTCAGAGGCCCCAGCTTCTGGGCCTGAAAGCTGATACCAGTTCCAGCTCTTGGGGTTCGGAGTTAGGTGAGAGTGGTCGAGGACAGCTGCCAAGCCCTCAGCTCCCCAACCGCTGCTTCTCCCCAACTCTGGGCATTGTCCAACAGGGTCCCAAGCCCCCTCTCTTGCCTCTGGCAGTCCATTAAATTCTTGCATTGGGAGCCGGGGGACCTAATAATTTATTGGATTATGGACTGGGCATTCTATGCAGGGGGTTCTTTACTGGAAACCCAAGGCTTATGAGGTGCCTTCTACTCCGGATCAATACGTTTTCCATCCCCCCCCCCAACTGCCCATCAGAGCTGAGCTGGTGCTGGCTTGGCAGATGGAGAAAAAGGGAAAGGGATGTCTTTTGCAGGCTTGAGCAGATCCTGGCTCCGCTCCCCTACCCCCACACATACCCCAAAGGCCAACAGGGGTCAGAGTTCACATATCCAGGGAGAGGTGGGAGGCAGGCACAACAGCAAAAGAGTCCTGGGGAGAGGGGGAAATTCTCCAGTTGTCTGGGATCAGTTGCTGCCCTGGGGGGGTGGTGGTACTTCATAGCTCCCCTCTGCCCTTTAGGTCCTCCCCTGGGGAGAAGTGTTAGGATTAGGGATAGGCATTAGAGCTTAGGAAGGGGTTAGTGTTTGTCTGAAGTTAGGGTTAAGGCTAAGGTTAGACCTAGACCTAGGGTTGGGGAGAGGATTAGGGTTAGAGATAAGGTTTAGGGTGTGGGTGCGCTTAGTACCCCTGCCCTCTCCGGTGAATGTGCACATGGAGGTATCTGTATTCCTGATAACAGTCCTCTTTCAGGCTTTTTATGGGAATGGCTAACTTAATGGTGCGGTTATGGACCAAACTTGGGTTTCCTTTTGGTTACAAGGGTTTCAGCCCTAGCTTCTGTTTGGATTCTTGGCCCTCCTGCTCCCTTCTGCTCCCTGACCATCATCCCTGAGCTTTTGGGTTCAGAACTAGAGCTCATCATGTGACCTGGATCCTTCTGAGCCCAAGGTTGGGAGCTGGGGTCTAATAAGGTGTTTCCTTCTCTTGGGGAGGGAAGTACCTTCCCCACTGCCCCATGCCCTGACCACAGATGATGCAGATAGGCTTCAGGGACCAAACACTATACAGCAGCACCCTTTCTGCTTGGGTTTCATTTTCTTTGGTTTCTTTTCACAACATGGTCATAGCTATCAATCAGTTGTGGCTATTTTCACAACTCCTGATCGTAAAGACAGGCTCAGAGTTTGTTTCTTTGATCCCTGTTTAGCGAGGGAAGAAACTGAGGCTGTTTGGACTTGCCCAATATCACACAGCCAGTTGGTGTTCGAATAGGAAGAATCCTACAGGGTCTCTTGGCTCCTGACAAGGTTCTTCTGGAGACCTGGTCCCCCAATGGCCTCATTAAGGTCATCCAAGGGTCAGAATCCCAGGGTCCTCTTGCAGGGCTATGACAGTAGTCCCTCAACAAGGGATCCTATTTGTTTAAGAGAGGTAAGCCATGCCATGTTCTGGATTCAAGGAAAAGCCACCAAGTCATTGATAAAAATAGAGATTTTATTTTGCAGAGGAAGATACTACATTGTTGGGGCGAGGAGCCACTAATAGCTACAATGGAAGGAAATACTGATTCCGGTAGGCAACAGCATCTTTGAGAAAATTGGGGAGAGGGGAAGAGGGATCAAAAAAAGGCTGGAGAGTCAAAGGGGAGAAGAAGGGAGAGGGATTGAATTGGGGTGGGTGGAAGTGGTCTCTGCAAGCCAGGCTGGAACCCAGCATAATAAATAGTTTTATTTACAACAACCAAACTCGTGGCTTTGTATCCACGATTCAGTGCAAATTATTTACACACTGATGAGGAGGCAGGACAGGAAGGGGTAGGAGGTGGCCGAGGGAGGCATGGCTCACAGCTGTTCAATGGCTCCATGACAGAGGCTGGGAGAATTGGGGGTATTTCTGCTGGGCCCCCCAACCTCATTTTCCACATCACCACAGCTGCCCTCTCACCCTGGCCCCTCCTGGTTCAGCTGTAGGTGGGGAGGAGAAAGGCCCTGATGCCCAGGTGTGTGTTCAGGGTCTGGGCCCTTGGCAGGAGAATGGGAAGGGCACAATGGGCCCTGGAGAAAAACTGAGGCTAAAGGGGAGATGGAGAGAGGCAAGGAGGTCACTGGCCCGGTAGGGGAGGCCCAGCGGGGCCGTCAGAAGCTGACCCCCACAGGGGAGGGAACAGAATCCTTCTCTCTCCTCCTGGCCAAGCAAGGGGCAGTGCAACAAGGGGTCTCCCGGGAAAGGGAGGGAGGTAGGTCCGGGGCAGGTCCGTCAGGATGGCAAGAGGGTTCGTGCCGGCCCAGGCAAGTGGTTTCAGGAGTCCCCAGGTAGGAGGAGGTGGGGTAATTGATCGCGCACGTAGGAATCCCCGGGAGTGCGGCTGGAGGGACCGGGAGGGTGCGAAGGGGGTGGGGTTCTGTTTGGAGGCGGGCCGAGAGGACAGCGCTCTTGAGGGCGAGTCCGCGCGGCGGTTCACAGACACTCGTGCAGTACGCGCGTGTGCGTGCAGTTGCGGCAGCTAACGTGGCAGCACCAGTGAAAGGTGCAGTTGCAGCGCTCGGTGACGCGCTGTGTGCGCGTGCGGTGGCCCCGGCCGCAACAGAGCAGCTCGCAGCCGTCCAGCGCGGGCGACGAGCTGTTGCAGGCGCGTCCCGCGGTGCCCGCTGTCCCCAGGCGTCCGCTGTACGTGCAGAAATTGGGCGATTTCTCAAAGTAGACGAGGTCGTGTGGGGAGGGCGGCTTGTGCGCGGGGTCTTCGGGCTCCAGGCGCAGCAGCTCTGCCCGCGAGGCGCGGTTGCTGCCGCGGTTGCCGTAGAGTACGCGCGAGGCGCCATCGAATCTGTCGCGTAGCACGTCGCCCACCGCGCGCAGCGTGGGCAGCCGCATCCAGCACGTGCGCACCGTGCACGAGCCCGACATCCCGTGGCACTTGCACTCCTGGCGCATCTCGGAGAACACGGTCTGGGAGGAAAGGGGAAGAAAGTGGGTCCCACGGCACTGTCACAGCCAGAGCCATCATCCCAGATACTGCTCCTTCCCGGACCCTGCCAGGACCTCCGCAAGAGCGGAAGAGAGGAAGGGGAAGGGAGGCGTGAAATCGTGGCGCTGAGATTTGGACACCAGGCCCAACTCCACGCTCCATGCCGGACGTGGTCCCGGCCTTCAAGCCTCTTTTTTTTTTTTTTTTTTTTCAATTATTAGACCGGAGGGGCTGTAGGCAACACATTCCACGGGCTGCCTGACTTCTAACCTCTTCAGTTCTACCTGCCCTGCTCCACTCTCTTCCATTCTCTGCCTTCCCTTCCAAACCTCCGCACCCTCTGGACGTCCTCTCCTGGTTCCCTGTCCGGACGCCTGGCAGTATCACCGACCGTTACTGCCCAGATTCGAGGTCAGCACCTGCTCAGGGACTCGAAGATCCCCGCCACTGCGCTTCCGGGCAGAACCCCTGAAGCCCGCTCACCGTGCGGCCCGCCTCGTTGTTGTGAAGGTTCATGAGGAAGCGCAGGTCCCGCCCCTTCTCCCCGGAGTCCACAAACTCCCTGCCGAAGAGGCGGCCAAAGTCGATGTTGTCGCTGCAGCCCCCCCAGTGCCAATCGGGGCCCCCAGGACCCCGCCGCCGGTAGTCGCACGTGCAAGACTCGATGGAGCCCTCCGAGCAGGAGCGTGCCACTGAATGCGTAACCCCCGCGGAGGTGATGGCGAAGATAAACGCCGTTTCCCGACAGCCTGTGAGGGAAGGGAGCGGGGATGAGCGAGGAGGTAACGCGCGGGGAGGGGGGAGGGGCGGGGTACGGCCAGCCTTCTCAATGGAGGGTTCGGGACCCTTGAAGCCGGCGTCCCGACTCCGCCCTTGGAGTCCCGAGAGCCAGGCGGCGCGCTGTGCTGGGAAGCTGTGCTCCTAGAGAAAGCACGTGCGTGGGCACGCAACCCTGACCACGCTTGTGATCACGCGCTCCTGAGACTCTGAGACTCGGGGCGCGCTTGGCTCCTCAGTGGAAGTGGGGCAGCTCCAGAAAGAAAAACCGAGAATAGGGGAGAGGACGACCTCTGCACTGTCAAGACCTCTCTCCGCAGCCCAGACTTTCGGCCCCGTGTCAGGGATGCGAGCTTGCTGGACTTGGAGGCGAGACGCTCTGGCAGAGATCAGCTTCCCGGGCGCCTTTCAGAGGGGCCGGGAAAGCGGGGGCCAGCCAGCGTCCACAACTTAGAACTCGCTTCTACTCGGGCGGTGGCGCAGAAAAGTTCAGCTTCGCGCGCGAGGTGCACCGCTGGGAAACGCCTGGTAGAATGAGTCTGGCCCAGAGCTGGCGCTGGGCATGAAGCTCTTGGAGGGTTGATCTTGTAACCCTGTGGGCGCCCGGGACATCTTCCCTACACTCTCCCGCCCCTGCCCTGTGGGTGACCCTGCGTTCCCCTGGTCCCGGAAGCGTCGCTTTCCTGGGTACCCACCTCGGTTGACGATCTTGCCGAAGAGGTGGGGCCCTGGAGCCGTGGGGCAGTTCCAGCGGCGGTTGCGGAACTGCCACTTGCACTCTCGCACCGCGCTCTGCAGCCCCCCGCTCACGCTGTGCAGGATCCCCGGGTTCTGGCGGATCAGCCGCCGCTGTTTGCGGCTCAGCAGCTGAAGACTGGGCTCCAGCACCAGTTGCAGACTCTTGGAGTCGGTCAGCAGGTTCGTGGAGGAGGCTACGTTCACGATGCCCCTGGTGAGGTGCATGGTAGGAGCTCAAGCTCTGGAAGGGGACTTGCGCCCTAAGCAAAAAGGTCGTGTCTACCCTGTCCTCTTCCTGGGGCTATTTGCCTGGGAGAGCCATAGGACATCAGCAATGAGGTAAAGACTCCGGGCTCCCTGGCTCACTAGTTTGAAAGGAATGGGCGTCCCTAGTTTTGCGCAGGACCACTGGGGGCCCTGGCTCTGGGGACTGGACAGAGGAGGCATGGGAAACCTGAAGACCAGGTGTTCACCTTGGCTCTTAGGGACAGCTTCCCGGCAGCTTGGGCGAGGGAACCCTGGCCTGGAGTCCATGCCCACCCAAGGCGTGAAATGCTTAGGAGTCCCACCCTTTTCATCTCTCCTTTCTGAGCGCTGGCCTGGCCCTTCGCTGCCCGAGGCAGGGAAACCTGTGGTGTGGTTACCACCGTGAGGCTCGTCTGGGGCTCACGGACGAAGGGCGGTGCTAGATGGGAGTGGGCTCCCTGCCTGGAGAACCGTGGGCCGCCGCGGGCGGACCATTCACCCACCTCATCAGAACTAGATTCTCAGGAGCAGCTGCGCTCCAGAGCGCCCCTCGGTGTCTCGGAGGCAAGTCAGTGCGGTGGAGGGAGCCTGTCTGCGGACGGATCCCAGAGCGTGGGAGCTGACTGGGGCTGGCCCCTGGCTCTGCGCCCCGGGACAAGTGGCGACCCCGCACCAGCTCACTTACCACCATCGGCCACTGCTGTTGGCGGCCAGGGCTGCAGGCAGAGCGGCCAGCGCCAGCAACAGCGTAGCAGAAACCCAGCCGGGCAGCTGCACCCAGTGCCCCATGGCCTGCCCGGCCTCGCCGCCTCTGTGCTGAAGTTGGGGCGGCTTTGGCTGCTGCCCGCGACGGTGGGACGGGACGCGGCGGTGGCGGCAGTGGTGAGAGTTCGCAGTCTGGCTCTAACAGCCCCGGGGGCGGGCGGCGGGGAGCATGGCTCGCGGTCCCAGCTGGTGGGCTGAGGCAGCCACGGCGGGCGGCACCGCCTCTTATAGTTGCGGCTCTGGCTGAAGTGACGGATGGGAGGCTGCCCCGCCGGGCCACACTGTGGCACCAGGGCGCACCGGTCAGGGGCGCAGACAATGGGCAGCGAGCGGGGCCGTGGCTCCCGCCCGTCTGAGCCGAGAGCTGACGGGCTGGCCGTCGGGGCTCACCCCCGCCCCCTGCCCGGTGGCTCCCGCCTCCCTGCCTGCACTGGCCGCCGACCCCTCCCCTTGGGACGCCCTCCCACGCGCGCCCGCCTCACTCCTCCTCGCGTCCGGAGCCCGTCGGGGACCAGCGTCCGCCAGGGGGCGAGACGATAGTGTGCTACGGGGAGAGTCTGCCCGCAGCCCAGCAGCTTCGCCACCGCTGGCCGTGGGGTCCCTCGACGTCAGCCCGGCTCCGCTGGCGTCCCCTCTCTCCCCACTCCTGAGTAGAGGAAGGAAAGGAAAGTTCTCGTTCTGGGCAGCGACTCCGGAGAGACGCCTCCTTCCCAAGAACCCCCCCCACCCCCGCCCCCGCCCCGACGGCTTAACAGGGATGGACCAGCGGGAGCCTGAGGATGCCGCTGGGGTCGTGAAATCCCAGGGGGTGCGTGGGTTGGGGGTAAGTTCACCAAACAGAGCCTGCTGTGGAGAGAAACCCAGGACAGTGGCAGTTTGTGTTTGTGGGCTGGAAGGCATGCACAAGTGACTCTGTGTGTGTGTGTGTGTGTAAGTGGCACAATGCAAATGTGAATGCGTATGAGAATGTGTGAGTGTGTCGTGAAGGTGCACACCCATGTGTGTCCTCATGTAAGGAAACTCCTTGTTCCGAGGAGGGATGTTAGAGACCTTTCCAAAGAATCTTGGAATTTAGCTCAGGTCAGAAGGGATCGATCCAGTCATCTTGTCACAGCCACCACCTGGGACAGTGCATCATCTATTTGTGGGGAAGGAGGCGGCAGCCACCGTCAGGAAAGACCCAGATGATTGACTGAGGCATAGTGTGTCTGGAACTGTGTGTGGAGGTGGGTGGATGGGTGGATGAGTGTGTGTGCGTGGGGAGATTAAATATGCATATATGTGTCACTCTCGCTGTGTATACCTTGTGTCATCCTATGGTGCGTCACCCTCAGCATGTGTCAACCTGTGCATGTCACTAGGGGAGAGGCCTGAGCCTGCAACCAAGGCAGCATCAAGATAGAAAAGGCCCTGAATGGCTGAGTCTCTGAGGATTAGGCTCAGGAAGGGCAGTGGAGTAGATGACAGGTGCGTGTAGGGGTGCAGGAGGGAGGGCTGGGAAGAGAAGAGCTGCTGGCTGAACTGAGCCCAGAATAGAGAACTTCTGCCTCCACATGACTGCTTCTTTTTGGATTTTTCTGTCAAATTTCCATCTTCCTCCAAAACCTCTGGCTCTTTCCACTCTTACTACATTGAGATACCCAAAATGCTTGTAAGGGTCTCCTCCATTATATGCTTTTCTCTTTTCTCCCTGGGACTCCAACTCAGTTTCAAGGCTACCTTGGCCTCCTATTAAGGATGTGGCAGCTGTTCCCTCTGTGGGGCATAGGGAGCACTGCCAGCTGGTTATCATGCCCCAGCAGCACACACACATGGCCCCTGGAAGGAGGGAAGATCTCCTTTATGTCTCTCCCTTCTCTCATTTTACAGAGGAAAAAGTAGATTAAGAAATTGTTTAAGGTCCACACAGCTAATAAATGACCAAATGGGGATACTTGGCTGGATCAGTCAGTGGAGCATGTAACTCTTGACCTTGGGATTGTAAATTGGAGCCCCCCATAGGGTGTAGAGATAACTTAAAAGTAAAATCTTTAGAAAATGAATACATGGCAGGGGGAACTTGGGTGGCTCAGTCGGTTAAGCATCTTGATTTCTGCTCAGATCATGATCTCAGGGTCGTGAGATGGAGCCCTGTGTGGGGAGTCTGCTTCTCCTCCTCTCCTTCTCCTTCTGCCCTTCTCCCTGTGTGCACGCTCTCTCTCTAAAATAAATAACTACTGGGACGCCTGGGTGGCTCAGTTGGTTAATCAGCTGCCTTCAACTCAGGTCATGATCCCGGGGCGGGCGTCCTGGGATGGAGTCCCACATCATGCTCCTTGCTCAGCGGGGAGCCTGCTTCTCCCTCTGCCTCTGTCTGCCACTCTGTCTGCCTGTCCTCGCCCTCTCACTCTCGCACGCTCTCTCTCTCTCTCTCTGACAAATAAATAATTAAATAAAATAAAAATAAAATAAAATAAATACATCTTTTTCTTAAAAAATGAATAAACGGTAGAGCCAGAATTAAACCCAGATCATTTTGACTCAAAGCCCACGTTCTTTCCACCTTACAAGCTATTTCTGAGTGTGCAGCAATAATAAAGCTAGGGGCCTTTCTCCAAATTGACAGATAAATAAAAATGATCTTTGGGATTTTTCTGTCTCCCTTTTGGATCTTCTCTTTTTCATCTCCCCTGCCTTCAGGGTACTTTCTAAATGAGTATGTACCCAGGTCTGATCCTTGAAAAGTTCCAAGTCTCAGAATTTCCCCTTCAAGGTGGGGAAGTCACTCTAAGGAGTACATGTCTGATGAGTTTAAGTAATCTTCCTGGGTCAATTCTATTTTAGATGAGATGCTGATTAGCCCAGATGGAGCCTGAGGGAGGTTATTTTTGAGGGCAACATCCTTCCCAGTCCTATTGCCCCATCCACTGTACCTGGCCCCTCCAAGATT
Organism: Mellivora capensis; assembly: GCA_004024625.1. Classification (NCBI taxonomy): domain Eukaryota; kingdom Metazoa; phylum Chordata; class Mammalia; order Carnivora; family Mustelidae; genus Mellivora; species Mellivora capensis. Next base: position 22,987 of record PISX010020340.1, on the reverse strand, counting down.
TCGACCCTGAAGGACAAGGTGTACTGGTCCAGCATACTGGACCAGTACCAGGTCCAAAAGCCAGTAATCTCTCCAGAGGGCACCCTGGAGAGGGTACAAGATGGCTCAAGTAAATAGACAATGATGGGCAGCTTGTCCTTTGTCCCTTGGGATTTTATTCCCACTGGGGCCTGGGTCATGTCTTTTTGGCCTATGGATTGGTAAAACCCCCTAGAGGTTGGAGATGCACTGGAAGACAGGAAGTCCCATCTGTGGCCATTGGTGACAGAAAAGAAAGGAAAGAAGGAAGGAAGGGAGAAAGAAAGAAAAGAAAGAGCTAGTATCCTCTTTTCCACCATTCCACCCACCAGGAGTAGTGGGTAAGAGCGGGAGGGGAAGTCTCTAAGCCTGGGTCACACTGTGAGTGACCTGGCCCAAATTTCTATTTAGATCAAATCATCACTCTGTTGTCTTTCCTGTTTCTTTCCTGCATCTTCAGTTTACCTCTGTACCAGATCATACCTATCAGCATACCAAGTGCTGCAATATTTCCCATCTAAAATTGCCAAAGCTTCATTTGACTCCACATTACCTCCCAGGATTGCCCCATTTCTCTGCTCTCTTTTACAGCAAAGCTCAAAAGGGTTGCTTTAATCACTAGCACTAATTTCTTTTCTTTATTCTCTCTTTCCAACCTGATCACATCTTTGAACCTGCTACACCTCCTTATCAAAATCATCCATGACCTCTGGATTGCTCTACAGTCAATTCTTGGTTCTCAGCCTAATCAACTTTCCAGGAACAGCAGACAGAATCAAACGCTTCCTCCTTCTTTCTCACTTGGGTTCTAGAACACCATTCCTACCTCCCTAGCTGCTTACCTTCTCAGTCTCCTTATCTGGTTCCACCCTGTGTACCAATTTCTAAGCTTCAGAATGTACCCCAATTCAATCTGGACTTTCTTCTCAATCTACACTCACTCTCTTGGTGAACTATTCAGTCTCACGGTCCCTAATTTATACATCTGGCCCTGAACTCTGGACTTGCACATCTAACACTTGAAAAAGCATCTCAAAATGTACATGGTCAAAACTCGAATGCCTGATTCTTCCCCCATCCTAACCTGCTCTTTCTTTGGTCATCCCATTTCAGTAAATGGCACCTCCATCCTTTTGGTTTCTCAGGACAAGAACCTTAGAGTCATCCTTGATCCATCTGTTCTCTAGTACTTCATGTCAAGTTCATGGACAAATCCTGTCCTTCTGTATTTAAAATATATGCAAACTTGGACCCATTCTTACCCTTGGGCAAAGCCACCATCCCCTCTCCTACTACTGCACTAGCCTTATGGCAGCGCTCCCTGCTCCTACCTTTGCCCTCCACACTCTCTTCTCCACATAGCAGCCAGAGCCATGCTTTCTAAAACCCAAGTCAGATCACTTCATTCCTCTGCTTAGAATTTTCCAATGATTCCCCTTCTCAGTCAAAGAAAAAAGGTGAACTTTTTACAGTGGCCTACTTGGCCCTCTATAATCTGACCCTACTCCTTCCTCGTCCTCTAACTTCACTGCCTGCACTCTCTCCCCTGTGGGTTCCTCCCTTTGGCCACACTGGCCTACTTGCTGATTCCCTGAACATACAAAGCAAGTTCCTGTCTCGGGATCCTTGCACCTGCTTTTCTGTGTTCTGGAAGACCCTTCCTCAGATAGCTCCATGAAATGGTTCCCTCACTTTCTTTATCATTCCCCCTATATAAAATGGAATCTTGCTACCTGTCTCCTTTACCTTGCCCTGTTTTTCTACCACTTTTGACCACTTTAAAGAGAACTTTAAAGGCTCAAAGTAGAAAATCAGTAGCAAACCACCTCTCTGGAATGGGAACAGGAGCAAGATGTCGGAGGGGAAAGGGGCTTTACCTTGTTGTTGGGAGTGTGAGGGGGAGTCAGGGAACCAGGGCTGAGAATCTGTGGGCAGAGGGGCCTACCTTCCTTTGAAGCACCAGCAGGCGGCACTGCCTCCTCGTGCTGGGAAGGCATCAGCCTCTGGTAGAGAAGGGGGCCAAGTTCTGTCTATGGTAATCCCACAGATTTGTTGGAGCTAACTGCTCAACTGTTGGGGTTTCCCCAGGGAGTCCAGTGCAGTGGGGCTGCAGACTCTTTGGTGCCTCCGGGTGGTGGCCCGCGGTGCTGCAGCAGAAGGCGTGAGAGGCGGAGGGTGGGCAGTGTAGCTGAGCTCACCGCCGAGGGCCCATCCATCCCTCCCGGGCCTATAATTTGGGTTCCCCGAGCTTGGCCGCCCCTATCAGCAGCTCAGCAATAGATGAGTCAGCCGGGACCCCGGGCCAAGGCAAACATGAGGGGAGGAGGAGGCTTCCGAGCCTTTGCTCTGCTCTCGTGGCCGCCTCAGTTGCTCTATTCCCCCAATCTCCCAGGGCCCCCACTCTTTTCTTTGACCCCCGCCCTCCAGGGCCCCAGTGTTCTTCCCAAATTGTTCTTGCTACATCCCCATGGTGGGAAAGCAGCCTCCAATCTTCTCATGGAGGGGAAGAGGGACCAGCTTGCTCCCACTCCCTCCCCAAAGTAATGACAGCCCCTCACTTTCCCCCTCCTGTCATGGCCCCAACCCCTGTCAAGGTCTCTCTGGTTCCCGCCCCTCCCCTTTCCTGGAGCTGGCCGCGTGCTTGGGGTATTAGGCAATGGGTGTGTACCCACAGCCCTCTCCAGACCCCGCCTGCTCCACCACCCTCCAGCCGCCTGCGGGTCAGTGCTCAGGCTAGCCGGTTGGGCCAAGGGCACTGGGGGCCAGTTCAGGCCACCCAGTCTGCCTGCCTGTGGCCTCCTGTCCCAGAGCTGGGCTTCTGCATGTAGAGGGAACAGGAGTGTGGGTCCTTGGATTTGGGACAGACCAGCCTGGGGAGCCCTGGAGCCACGGCGAAGTTGGAGTCTAGGGTAATTGTTCTGACCTTGGGTCTTCCTTGACACCTGACTGTTCTATAGCTTGACAAGGGTAGAATCAGAAGTAACAACCAGAAACCTGAGAGAAATACAAAAAAAGAGAGACCTGGAAAAATACCAATGCCCATGGGAGAAGAGAGGCATAGGAAACCTCATCCCCTTCCTCTGGGGAACTGAGTGGAGTCCCAGGCTGACATGCAGGAAGGAGGACAAGGTCACTGAATCCAGGTGTAAGGATGAAAGCTACTGAGATAGAGCTTGCAGATTCTGGTGGCCTCAAAAGCCACACATGGTGTGGGTCTTGGCATCTGAACAGGAAGGAGAGGCAGGAGTTCTAGGGCTATTTCTCTTTCTCCCCTGCCCCCAGAGGTGAGAAAGCAAAGAAAAGCAACCAGAGCTGTCCAGTGTTAGGAACCATGGCACTTTTTACCTCCCAGCCCACTGGAGACCTGGCGCATAAAGGTGGTCAATAAATAATATGACCACTGGTGAAAGTCACTGATCTTGGGCTGCTCTGCCCCCTAGACGGCAGCGCCCCCTGCAGCACAGGGCAGGCCCTGCAGCAGCATAGGCCAGAGGCTGATTGCCCCCAGAAGAGCTGCAAGGTCACCACCAAGGAAGAGATGACTGTGGCTGTGGGTTTCGGGCCCCGTGGCTCTGCTTCCCCAGGGGGCCTGTCTCTGAGTCAACGTGCCAGCTTCGGGCACGCGGGGCCAGTCGTGCCTTGGGCTGCGGTCTGGCAGGGGCGGGGGGCGGCTGGGAAGCCTGGGGCCCCTCTCTGGCAAAAATAGCCCGCAGTGGTTAGAGCTGGGAGGGTGAGTCAGGCAGGAGCGCAGTGGTGCCTAACCCCTTCACTGCCACTGGAGCTCCCTAAGGTGGTTTGCTCTGGTCTGTGCACCCCTAGATCAGACACTTTCCCTGGCTGTCCTCAGGCTGGGCTCAGTCTGGGATCCCAAGGCCCTCCTTGTTCCATGTGAAGCAAGTCTGAAAGCCTGGAGCAAGAATCTGGGCCACTCCTAGTGCAGAGCTGGGATCTCGGGATGGGGCAGGAGAACTCTGTGGGCAAGGATGCCTATAAACCAAGGGAAGCATAGGAGAAAGCTGGAGATCTTTGGGGCTACCCGAGTCTCTGCTAGGACCGAACTCTGAGGCCAAGTCTGACCCCTCCCAAGGGGCAGGCGCAGAGCTCAGAGGTGGGTGGAAGCCAAGCCACCCAGAAGGGAGCTTTTCCTGCTGGCTCTGAGTGCCCTGAGGCGCGCTCTCGCTAGGGATCTTCCCAACATTGTCCAGGGAGGGAAGCTGATTCCCTGCTCCCTGTTCATCTTGTCAGAGGCACTCACCAGCCATCCAGCTTTCGGTGGGGAAACTGAGGCAAAGAGAAATGACCACATGGGACCAGGGTCCTGTCTGCCTAGTCTGGGTCACTGCACCGTCCTTGCAGACTTGGCTACCCAGAGCAGGTGAGAGGCACTCTGGTCACCACCCCCTTCAGTGGGGCCAAGCGTGAATCCAGGCGTCGGGGGAGAGGGTGTGTGTGTAGGCTGGGAGGAGGGGGAGCGCCTGCACTCCCCGGGTCAAGGCGGGGGGTGTGAGGAGTGGGGTGGGGATGCCCGGGGCTTGGGGAGGGGCCGCAGCTCTGTCAGCCACAGCAGAGCTGCCTATGAGCTCGGCAGGAGTTGCGTAGAGCCGGAGCCCCCAGTTCCTTGCTAGACCGCTCGCTAGCTTTCTTGATCACTCCCTCCCTTCCTCCCTCCCTTCCTCCCGGCGGCTGCGGCGGCGCTGGGGAAGCAGCGAAGAGGAGTGGCCCTGCCCTGGAAGAATGCGGCTCTGCCGAAGGGGCAGAACCCGACGCAGTCTCCCCACGGTTTGAGAAGCCCAAGCCCAGGCGACCCAACCTTGCTGGTAGTCACCTCGCACCCGAGCAGCAGGTAATCGGAGCCGGGAAAGCAGGGAGGGCAGGGACACGCACACGGGGCGAGACAGGCACACGGGTAGTCAGATAGTCAGACAGACAGACAGACAGACACGCATCCGCCCACTGGGGCATGGAGACATAGAGAGAGCCAGGGATATTGGCAGAGATAAAGACAGCAAGTAAAGGAATATCCCCAGATCAGAAGGGCATTGAACGAGGGGGTAAAGGGGTGGGGAACGAGCCTGGGACCCGAGGGGACCAGGCGGTCATTGCAGACGAGGTGAACACTAGTTAGGAAAGGTGGACGTGGAGGAAGAGGACTCAGCCTGCGCTGCCGTCCTTTTCAGGCGGGAACCAGGTCTCCTCCCTGTCTGGCACACCTGGAGCCTCCCCTCTCTCCCGACTGCAGAAAAAGTGGGTAGAGCAGGATTGGGAGCCCATTCCTCCACCCCTCTCACCAACGCTGCCTGCTCTGGATGGCAGCTGGTGATCCTCCCCCATATCCCGCCCGCCATCTGTAGGTGGTGCAGAAGCCCCTTCTAATCCCGCCCCCCCAATCCCGCCCCCTAGCCCTGAGAGCGTAGCTCTGTTGGGTGAGGGAAGCCAGTCGTGGGGCCCTCAAAGAGGGAGTGGGGGCAAGATGGTGGAGTGGTGTTTGTGAGTCAGTTAAGTCTGAGTTTGCACTTGAGTGTGTCTGTGTGCCGGGCATTGTGTCTGGCTGGGTCCAGCTCCAGTGGCTCTTGCCTAAGCCCCAGCTGCAACAACCAGACTCTTCCTCCAGGGTCCAGGGTCAGGGGTGATTCTTCTTGTTTTGCTTGGGGAGGGATGAGAAGGGTTCCTAGAGCGCACTGGTGAGTTAGGAATCCTTGGTTGCCACGGGGCCAGCCCACCCTATTCGGAAGCCCCCAAGTCTCCCTGTCCCACAGGCCCTGATCGATCTGCCCACCGGGGCCTTCGGGCCCGGGCTTCGACATGCGGGAGGAGCCCCGGCCGCGGCCTCCGCCCTCGGGCTTCGCGGGTCTCGTGTTCCTGGCGTTGTGCAGTCGGTGAGCAGATCCCCCTGTCACCCTGCCCACGAAAAAAAGCCGGAGGCTGAAAGCACCGACCTAGGACGGGAGGAGTCGGAGGGGGCGCGAGGCCTGGACCACAGACCCCCGAAACGCCTTCTGCGTTCCCAGGGCCCTCAGCAATGAGATTCTGGGCCTGAAACTGCCCGGCGAGCCGCCGTTGACCGCCAACACCGTGTGCTTGACGCTGTCCGGCCTCAGCAAGCGGCAGCTGGGCCTCTGCCTGCGCAGCCCCGACGTGACGGCATCCGCGCTTCAGGGCCTGCAAATCGCGGTCCACGAGTGTCAGCACCAGCTGCGCGACCAGCGCTGGAACTGCTCGGCGCTCGAGGGCGGCGGCCGCCTACCGCACCACAGCGCCATCCTCAAGCGCGGTGAGCGGGGCCCGGCCGGTCTGCGCCGCTGGGGCCGGGGGTGGAGGCCAGGCCTAGGCGAGCGGAGGCGGGAAGGGACCGGTTCACGACTCCGGGAGGGGCCTCTCTCCGGGAATTCCCCCCCCTCCACACACACACCCGGGAGCCACAGAGCCGGGCCTGGCCACCCGTCTGGGTCCCTGTGCCTTACTTCCACCTGCGTGTTGCTGGCAAGGCAGCTGGGTCGCTGTTCTCCTACCCTAGGGCCCCCCTTTCCTTTCTCCACCGGGCTCGATCTGGGTTGCACCTGCGAGCCAGAGATGCCCCCAGCCCTGGAAGCTTCAAACACCCCCCCATTCCTTCCCCCAATTTCCTCCCCCCTCCATCTCCTTGGACAAGCCCAGGCTGGTGTCCCCAGAGCCTCAGCGGGGGTGGGGTGACGCCCCCAACCGTTTAAGGGTTAAACCTACTCCCCTAATTGCTGGGGTTCCCAGGAGCAGAGGCTGGGAACAAAGACCCTGATGGCTTTGAAGCCGGGGAGCAGCCCCCTCCTCTGTGCTGTGGGGGCCCCAGGTGGCTCTCACCTGAGCAGGTGAGGAACGGCTGGAGGGGCGAAGAACAGGTCACTGCTGGTCTGGTCTGGGAGGTATGGTCTGGAAGGCATCGTTGCCTCTTGCCAGGCCATGCCCGTGTTTCCTCCCTGGAGGAGTAAAGATCCATTCTGGGCTCAGCTAGAGGGTGGGGGCAGTACTTCAGGGACTACGGGGTTAATAGGCAGCTGCCATCTGCGGGGGAATTCCCAAGACGTGTGCAAACAGCTTCACCCCTGGAGGGTTGAGGTTGGGGGGGATTGGGAGGCTGGGCCAAAAGCCCTGCATCCCGGGGTGGGAGAGGCCCGGCCCCTAAGGAGGTGCTGTGTCTCATCCTCTTAGGGTTCAAGAAAGCCCCTACCTAAAAGGAAGTAAGGGACGCCCCTCTATAAGGCCTGGTATAGGGAAAGGCTTTGATACCAAATGAGAAGCATGGGAAAAGCTTGTCGTCTTGAGCCTCTGTGACCCCCAAAACATAACAAAGATGCCAACATTTTAAGAGGGACTCAGGGAAAATCACCCCGCACCCCCCCCAACATTTTATAGAGTAATATAGCAGGTTAGAATAAACATAAAGCGCAGTCTTAAAGGGCAAATAGAAAACCAGAAACTGGAAAGGGGAAAGGATAGTGCCATAGCTCCAGTGTTTTGGGGGTTTGGGGTGGTGGAGCAAGGTTTGTTAAAGGGCCCTAAAAAAAAAAAAAGAACCTGAAAGTCTCTGCTTCCACCCCACCACCCAAGCTCCCCGCTGGGCTGGGGAATTTTTAAAGCTTTCAGATGTAGAACTCAGTGATCACTTCTTCAAAGACCTCGGGGACTCCCTCTCAGTCACCTGCCAACCCCAGGGGTCTTGCCCTCCAGCTAGTTCTTTCATCTGCACCCGAAAATCCCAGACTTACAGAACAAGGATGGGGCTCAGAGATCAATCTCAGCCAGCCCCTCCCTTAATAAATGAGGAAACTGGGGCTCCGTGCTTCTGCTCCCTTCCTTCTCTGTGACTTTCTCCCAAATTACGCAGCTGGTAAATGACAGGGTCAGGATTCAGTTAGGAATTCCCGGAACTGAAGGGTGGCTGCTTATTTCCTTCCACCTCCCCACTCCAGCTGCCGGTCAACCTTATCCCTCCGTCACACCCTTTTCATCCCCAGGTTTTCGGGAGAGTGCTTTTTCCTTCTCCATGCTGGCGGCAGGGGTCATGCACGCGGTCGCTACGGCCTGCAGCCTGGGCAGGCTAGCGAGCTGCGGCTGCGGCTGGAAGGGCAGTGGTGAGCAGGACCGGCTGAGGGCCAAGCTGCTGCAGCTGCAGGCTCTGTCCCGGGGCAAGAGTTTCCCCCACTCCCTGCCCAGCCCTGGCCCCGGCTTAGGTCCCAGCCCCGGCCCCCAGGACACGTGGGAATGGGGTGGCTGTAACCAGGACATGGACTTTGGAGAGAAGTTCTCTCGGGATTTCTTGGATTCCAGGGAAGCTCCCCGGGACATCCAGGCAAGAATGCGAATCCACAACAACAGGGTGGGGCGACAGGTATGTGTGTGCAACTTGTCCTGGGTCTCCTTAGCTTTTGAGGCCTGGCTAGAAAGGGAGAGGCACGGCAGGCAGAAAAGAGGACGGGCCGTGGTGGGGGATGGCGGCTCACCCATCTGGGTGACCTCAAGCAAGTCACTTAACCTCAGTTTTGCATCTGTAAAAAGAGTCTAATGATACCCACCTTAACGATGTGATTAAGAGTGAGCTAGCAAATAGGGCACTGGGCAGAGTGCCTAGTCCTTGGCAGGTGCTCATTACAGGGTAGCTATTATCACAGCTGCCTTCCTACGGGAAGGGTGCTCATTTTTAGTGCTCGCTCTGGAAAGAGGACTGGATGGCGACTCAGGAAAACTGGAGTTGAGTTCTGTTCACATCTAGTTGTCTAAGCTGAGTCTCTGTTCCCAGCTAGGGATTAAAGATGGGCAAATCAATCTGCTCTGGCTTCAGTCCTCCAACCAGAAGGTGAGGGAGTTGAGCTGTTAGCCAGCCCTGCAGTGCCCTTTCTCTTCTGATATTCCATGATCATTCTCGCCTCTATTTCTCCCTCCCTGTGCTCTCTGTTCCCTCCCCTCTGCTGTGCCCCTGTGCCCTGCCCCTTTGCTGCCCTCCCCTTCACCTCTCCCACCCCACCCCCACCTCCACCCTTGGCGCTCTAGGTGGTAACTGAAAACCTGAAGCGGAAATGCAAGTGTCACGGCACGTCGGGCAGCTGCCAGTTCAAAACCTGCTGGAGGGCGGCCCCGGAGTTCCGGGCGGTGGGGGCAGCACTGAGGGAGCGGCTGGGTCGGGCCATCTTCATCGATACCCACAACCGCAACTCCGGAGCCTTCCAACCCCGCCTGCGTCCCCGTCGCCTTTCGGGAGAGCTGGTTTACTTTGAGAAGTCTCCCGACTTCTGTGAGCGAGACCCTACCGTGGGCTCCCCCGGCACTCGGGGCCGGGCATGCAACAAGACCAGCCGTCTGCTGGACGGCTGCGGCAGCTTGTGCTGCGGCCGCGGGCACAATATGCTTCGGCAGACGCGAGTTGAGCGCTGTCATTGCCGCTTCCATTGGTGCTGCTACGTGCTGTGCGACGAGTGCAAGGTCACCGAGTGGGTCAACGTGTGTAAGTGAGGGGCGGCTTCACCGCAGGGCTGGCAGAGGGCAGGAGCGCCTTTTCAGCCTTTTGCTCCGATTTCTGGCCAGGATCAATATCGGCTCCTAGAAGCTCAAAGCATCGGCCTGGAAGCAGCTCTGGGGGAGGTGGGGGTCGGGCAGAGTCTGTGATGTGCAGCCTTCTCCCCCACAGTAGGCGGGCCTGGGCGGGAAAGCTATCACCCCCCTCTTCTGCTCCTGAAACAGCTGAAATGAATGAAGACTACGTGCACTGTATTGCCTCCCTCTCCCCAATCCTGGAGTCCCTTCAGCTCTGGTTCTTTCTCCTTCTGGCTGGGGTGCCCTTGTAGTTTGACCTCTCCTCTCCTTTGAGGAATAGCCCCAGGCATTGTGTGGAGCCAGAGACCTGTATTGGGGATACCACTCCTTCCTATCTGCTGATCCGAAACTCCTCTTCAGCAGCCTGGGCCCCTTGTTGTGGGGGAATAGGAGACAGTGGTAGAGAGGTTTTTCTTGGGGAAGGGACAGAGTGCTGGAGGGGGGGCTCTCCCTTGAGTCCTCAGAGAGTTGTTTGTCTAGGCCCTTAGGAAAACTGTCTCCCCCATTCAGATGTTAAAGGAAACCCTCCAAAGGAAGAATTTTACCTAAGACTCTCTGAGCCTCTTATTTGTTCCTTAGCAGGAGGGATGGGAATGGATAATTTATTGTACTGAGACTTGTTCTTGGTTTCTGTCTGTAACTAAAATAAATTAAACTACTGGACCAGTGGCTTCAGGTGGTTCTATTTCTGCCCACACTTGCAATCCCAGCTTCTTTTCCAGGTGACTTCTACCCTCATACACCCAATGACTTTATTTACATGTATCCTGCCTAGTTCCACAAAGGATTTGAAATGGTCCTCAGTGATTCAGTTGGCATCTTTCTCTGTGAAAAACCAGAGGGTACTTCGAGGTTGGGGGTGGGGGCTGGATATCCAAACATAGGCCCAATTTACTTTTTACATGCTTCAACTCCAGGCTTCACCTTGGTCCTTGCCCTAGAACGAGGGTTGGCATTTTTTCTTTTACCTGTAGAGGGCTTGATAGTGAGTAAACAGTTGACCCTTAAACAACATCCAGGGTTTGGGGGCGTCCCCACTACCTACGCAGTCAAAAATCTGTATGTAACTTTTGAGTCTCCCAAAACTTAACTTATAGCCTACTGTTGACCTTACCAATAATAGACACAGTCCATTAACAGATTAACACATACTTTGTATGCCATGTGTTTTATATACTGTGTACTTATGAGAAAATAAATTAAAGAAAATGTTATTAAAAATCATAAGGAAGATGAAACACATTTGCAGTAGTGTACGGTATTTGTTATAAAAAAAATCTGCGTATTAAGTGGACCTGCACAGTTCAAGTTCAAACCTGTGTCATTCAAGGGTCAGCTGTATTAAGCTTGTAGGGTTTGTTGCAACTACTCAACTCTGCCATAATTACTCAACTCTGTTGTTGTGAATCAGAAGTAGCCATAAACCACACATAAACAAATGGGTGTGGCTGTGTCCAGTAAGGCTTAATTCACAGAACCCGACTTCGGGTGAGATTAGGTTCTCTGATCTTTGTTGACCCCTGCCTACAGCATGTGGTTACCTCTGCTCTGGAGATTTCAAGTCCTGAGCGGATCTCAACATAAAGCCTGGATCCAAACGAGCAGGTGCTTTTCTTTATGGCTCCAAATCAGAGAACTTGGGAGGGGGATATAAGACTAATGGGACACCTATAAAAGAGATTCCAGAGCTCAGAAAGGGACTGTTTTGCTCTGGAAATCAGCAAAACCAGCATGCTTTCCTACTGAATTATTTGCATATGTGTTTTGTCCTTCCTTATTCAGAGCTCTTCTGCATTTAATCTTTTTTTTTTTTTTTAAGATTTTATTTATTGGGGCGCCTGGGTGGCTCAGTGGGTTAAAGCCTCTGCCTTCGGCTCGGCTCGGCTCGGGTCAGGGTCCTGGGATCTCCGCATCGGGCTCTTTGCTCGGCGGGGAGCCTGCTTCCTCTCTCTCCCCCTGCCTGCCTCTCTGCCTACTTGTGATTTCTATCTGTCAAATAAATAAATAAACTCTTAAAAAAAAGATTTTATTTATTTGACAGACAGAGATCACAAGTAGGCAGAGAGGCAGGCAGAGAGAGAGGGGGAAGCAGTCTCCTAGGACCTTGAGATCATGACCTGAGCCGAAGGCAGAGGCTTTAACCCACTGAGCCACCCAGGCGCCCCTTCTGCATTTAATCTTAGCAAAATAATTCCTTTATCTTTTAGGAGATAAACAAAACTAGAGAAAACAGATTTTAAAGCAATTATAGTCTATTCCTACCCCGTATCTTTGAAAAGCATTATCATTCAATTCAGAAAAGAGACAGGCATCACACATTCAGAACTTTACAAGTGACTAAATGTTTATGGGTTTGCGAGATACTGCCTCTAACATGTCATCTCTTTGGCCGTGGAATGTAGAAATGGTTTTCTCTATTTCTCTAGGCAATAGGTGTATCTGCTACCTAAATTACCCTCAAAATCAGGTGATTTTGCTACTCAGGTGGCAAGGGCATTTTGAGGAATGTTGGGTTAGGCCAGTATTTTATGGCATAATTTTATGTCCTGAATTTCCACTTAAGACTGGACTTGGAAATCTGATGGAAACGGGAAGATATCTCATCCTTACTTCAGTCACTGACTAAGCCTGGTGTGTATGGGGCAGAGAGGGGATGCAGCTAGAATGGGCATAGGATATGAGAGAGAATAATGATAAGGAACAACCAGAATGGGAATTTCTCATTTCTCCAATGGCATTGCAGCAAGAATATTTCAGCTTTTTCCTGTTTCCTTCCTCTGTATTCCCTTTGGCTCCCTCTCTTTCTAGCTTTCTCTTTCATCAGACACACTCTGTGGCAAACTTAAGCCCCAAACCACAACCTTGAGAAATTCCAAATGGATTTTGTCAGCAAGGCCAACACCCCCCCACCCCTGCTCCCGGCACACGCGCTGGGCTCAGACCCAGGCCTGGGGTCAGTGACGAGAGTGGGAGTGTGCAACCCACAGAGCGGGTGGCTACAATTTCAGCTTTTACTTAGCTCCACTGACAGTCAGAGGGAGGGAGAAAGACTGATGAGGACTTTAGGCCTCTTTCAGCTCTGGATGAGCTCTTTTCCCTTAGCCTCTCAAGTGGTTGGGAAGCTGGGGAGTGGCAGTGGTTGGCTAATTGCCAACTAGGCAGCACCTCTCCTATCTCTGCTCCTCTTCTTTGCTCAGTGGAAAGCACCCAGTGATGCTGGAGCAGACTCCAGACTCCAGACAGGTGAAAGACAGAAAGCCTGGGAGAATTTCATCAGTTATTTTATTTTATTTATTTGAGAGAGAGAGTGAGCACAAGCGGGGGAAGGGATGATGCAGAGGGAGAGGGAGAAGCAGACCCCTCACTGAGCAGGGAGCCTGACAGATGTGGGGCTCCATCCCAGGACCCCAGGATCATGACCAGAGCTGAAGACAGACACTTGACTGAGCCATCCTGGCACCCCCCATCCATCAGTTTTGACTCAAATGTCATGGTACTTGCTGCTAACCATATTAGGCTGTCACCATTTCCATCCTTCTGTAACACCTGAGACCCAACCCCGAGAGGATCTAAAAGTCTTGGGCAGGAACATTGAATTCTTACCTCCTGTCAGATTTTCTAAAGGCATGTTGGCATGGTTGGGGCACTAGTGAAGGGGGGGGAGTACAAAACATAATTTTTTTTAAAGATTTTATTTATTTATTTATTCATCAGAGAGAGAAAGAGAGAGCACACACAAGCAGGCAGAGTGGCAGGCATAGGCGGAGAGAGAAGCAGGCTCCCTGCGGAGTAAGGAGCCAGATGCGGGACTTGATCCCAGGACCCTGGGATCATGGCCTGAGCCCATGGCAGCGGCTTAGCTGACTGAGCCACCCAGGCGTCCCGCAAAGCATAATTTGGTGGTTGGTGTATGGGCATAACTTGGTGGGGTGAAAATTTTAGGAAAAGAAAGGGAAAGAGTACATGTGGAAGTATCCCAGGGCCTGATCCAAGAGTTTGCAATAAAACTGAAGAAGTCTTCTGCCATTTACGACACAGTTTATCAGGGCAAAGCCTCTTAATAGCAACAGCCCAGGACATATACAACTCTGTTATAAACATGCTCCTTGTTATCCAGATCTTCCCTCACCATCTTAAATTAGGGTCCTCTTGGCTTCACATTCTAGGGTGTAGTTATTCTCCACATTAAAATGAGAAAACAGACTGGGATAAGAGGAAGAGAGTGATGAATGTATACACCAGGGGTTGATGGGGGACAAGGGATAGACACAGTGTGGCTATCTACCAACCTGGTGGTTCTTCGTCTTCTTCTTCTTTTTCTTTTTCTTTTTTTTTTTTTTAAGATTTTATTCATTTATTTGGGAGAGAGAGAGAGACAGTGAGAAAGGGAACACAAGCAGGGGGAATGGGAAAGGGAGAAGCAGGCTTCCGGCTGAGCTGGGAGCCTGTTGGGCTGGATCCCAGGACCCTGGGATCATGACCTTAGCCCAAGGCAGATGCTTAATGACTGAGCCACCCAGGTGCTCCAAACCTGGTTCTTCTTGAAAGAGACAAGAAATAAGGCAACAAAAAACAAACAAACAAACAAACAAACAAAAAGCCCCACAAAAAACAAAAACAAAAAACCAAAATCCAAAACCAAAACCAAAAACCCAAAACAGAAAAGCAACACTTTTGGCCCAAGCCTTAGGGAGGAGGTATGTGTTCCTATACAATGAGGAGAGAGGCCACTTAAAGAACCTTCTTCTTAGTACTTCGAGTGCCTTTCTTCTATAATAGCAGAGACTGTTTCAAGGTAGTTCTGCATGTCTAGATCAGGTGCAGAAATGAGTGTAAAGAAAGTGGGGGCTGGGCAGGAGTGGAGAAACATGGGTGTAAAGTCTCTCATTTTCTTTGGGATACTAAAAGTCATAGTCATGTAGGTACACTCCCTCAAGCCACACCTCTAAATATTCGGTTTCCACCGTTTATCTTTCACTTTCCAACTTCCTAACTGGATCAGAATCCAGCTTTTTCCTTCAGTCTCTTAAATTCATCACTCTCTCTCTCTTCTTCCCCATGGGAAAGGATCTCCTGATTTAGACCCCTGAGTAACCTAGCCTTAGCTTGGGAGGAGTGAGTAGCAACAGTGATGCAGCGAGGGCTCTCAGGGAGATGCAGCTAGCCAGGGTTAAGAAATAAGCCTGTGGTCTGGAAGAACAGGGTAGGCCACAGCAAGGGCTCTGCACTCATACCCTGCTCCTGGTTTTGCCTCTCCGCCTAGCCTCTTCCAGTGTGGCCAGCATGCAGCTCCAGTCCTTAAATTCCAGGCATGGTCCTGGAGCTTGGGATTCTCACCTCAGTGCCCACTGCCTCATCCCCAATTCCCGGTTCCCGCCTCCGCCGCCCGCAGCCTGCAGCCCCCACATCGCCCCCGCCCCGACTTTAGCTCCGGCACCCGGCTGCCTCTGCTGCAACCGCTGCCATGGTGATGGATCTCGCGAGAACTGCCGCTCGCTACCGCGCAGTTCTCGCGCGATCCGGGAGGTGGGAAGTATCCCGGTCTGGGGTGGGGGTGCGCCGCACAGCTCCCGTCGCGGTCGCGGCTTCCGGTGCTAGGTGGAGGAAAGGAAGGAGGGAGCTGGGGAGCGGGGCCAGGGGAGCAGCCTTGCCGAAATCGGCGTGGGGGAGACGGAGGGAGCGGAGCCAGTGCCGAGCGGAACCTGCGGGGGCGGAGGCGGTGGCTGTGGCGGCGGAGCTGGGAGCAGGAACAGGTGAGGGGCTGGGGAAGGAAGGCGGGTCCCCGTAGAGGAGAGGCTCGGGGTGGGGGCTGAAGAGACAGACACCCCCCCCCCCCCGCACCCGGCACTGCCGGCCAGGGAGCGGTGTGGTCCTTTCCACCCGAGAGCTCGCGGAGGGGGCGCCGGGCCAGTCTCTCGCCTGCCCCCACATTTGAAGGACGCGGAGCTGCGGTGGGGGTGGGGGGCGCACACGAATTTGTGCTCTGCCTCGCACGCGGGGGCGACCCGGGCTGCAGCAAGGTTCCCCTAGCCTGCAGGAGGTGGGCTTACGGGGGTCGGGGTTGAGGTGGAGGAACAGTCCAGAGAGAGGTGATGCGGGGGCGGTGATGACTGTTTTGTATCGTTTTCCTGTTAAAGGGCTAGGGAATGCCGCTTTTTCCATCCTCTCTCCTGCTCCACCTTAGTACTGGGAGACCAGAGCCTTGCTGCAGTGACACCCTGTACTCCCTTCATGGGGTAGGAGTGCGTAGGGGGTTTAGGGATCTGTCTGCCAGGCAAGCTAGTGGGGCACTATTCCGGTAGAGGTTGCGCTTTGGGTCTTGGGAACCGCACGTTGAGAAGAGGGCAGCAGGTGGGGAGCAGGCGGAGAAGTCAGAAGGGGGGGGGTGGGATCAGATCTTGCTTGGAGAGCAGAGGTGGTGCCTTCCTGCCCCAGGCAAAGCGGGGGCGGTCTCACAGGAGGAGGGAGCAGCTTGTCGCTGGCTCTGAGTTTGTGTCTTCCAATCCGCATTCTTCTTTAGGAAGTACCAGGATTCCCGGAACAGAAAATGGAGCCTTTGCTTACACCCATGTTTGAGGGAAGGAGGGGGAGGTGGAGTTCCCTGTTAACCCTGGGCCACTTGCATAGCAAAGTGGTAGCTCCTCTTTTGGGGGAGTTCCCTTCTTTATGGGTTTTATTACAGCCGGTCTCCCTCTGGCCAGGCCAGGAGGAGTGTGGTATGTGGTCAGGAATGAGAAGAAATAGTGAGGTCATCCAGTTGAGGGAGAAGCGTAACTCAAAACCTACCTCAGTGCTGTTGGATTGGGTCACCCCTGGTCTATGGCATGAAAGTTTTATGGCTAGGAGATCTGCTGCAGGAGTCTGATTGCTTGGTCAGTGCAACAGGAAAGAATCTAGTCTCTGCATACTTTTCTCCACTGGCCTTAATCAGGTGGTGACCATCTTTGCTGCCATTTTGTCTTGAGCTTCTCGGGGTAAGTGTCTCCACTTAATATGACTGGAGTGGAGCAGTGAATTGGGTTTTGCCCATTAGACCTGAGTTTGAATAACATGTCTCTGAAAGCTTTTAAGGAAGAAACTGATCCACAGAGGTCACCTTTTCACAGAATGAATCATTGACCTTGGATTTAGCTGGGAAGGGCCCCCTGTGTATTGCACATTTACATGCTTCCTGCCTCCCAGCATAGAAGAATTACTATTATTACTTTAAAGATTTTATTTATTTGTTAGAAAGAGAAAGCAAGAGCAGGGGTAGAGACAGAGGGAGAAGCAGGTTCCCTGCTGAGCAGAGCGTCTGATGCAGGGCTTGATCTCAGGACCTTGGGATCATGACCTGAGCTGAAGGCAGCCAGTTAACCAACTGAGCCACCCAGGCGCCCCACAGCATAGAATTATTACCTTGCATCATAAAAAATTTTATGTGTAAGTCTTGTTTTTCCAAAGAGATGAAACATTTTGATTGCAGGGATTGGATTTTAGGTTGTATCTCCCACAGTGCCTAACACAAACAGTAGGCCCTCAGGATGGATACAGAATGTGAATGGAGAGAACTCAATAAGCTTTTGGACTAAAGTTTAAGGAAAGAGAAAAAGGTGGTTTGGCTGTCAGGGAGAATGCCTGGAGATAGCTGAGTGAGGGTACAAAGGCCCTTAGGCATTGTAATTAAGAAATCTCAGTCTCTCCACCTTTCTAAGAGGCACAATACAGACATGGATAATGGAAACTAAGACCCATAAAGAAAAATATTACTAGAACACAAAGTCATTATTTATCTGAAATCCCAGATCTGCTTCCCCATCGTGGGCAAAGGGTTCTCTGTCAGATGTTAAGTCCTTCAGAGTATTGTCAAAATTGAAATTCTGGAGATGACGGAGGAGAAAGCCAATGTATGTATGTAGTGCCCGGCACTACATACTGGTGCCAGTGAATGGTAGCTGCTATTAGTAAACTGAATGTACTATAAAGGAGGGGTGACAGCAGGCTGGAAAGAGTGGAAGTGAAGTCTCAAGTGCACAGAGGATCATATTGTGTGTGTGCATTTCTGCTGCTCTCTTTTGCCCTGGAGTCATAATAAGAGGAAATGGACTCAGAGGGTAGTGGGTGGGATTTGTTGCTTGAAGGAGGAACTTCTTTAAAACCAGGTTTGTTAAAGCTGAGTAAGTAACAGGGAAATTGTGGAATCTGCTTCCCCATACACCTTTAAGAATGGATGCCAAGCAGCCCAAGACTCAAAGCATATCACCGTTTTTGGCTCTCCTCACCATTTTTGTTGTGGGTCAATTTTAGAGGCAGTATGCTGTGGTTTTTCAGAGGTGGACCTTGGAATCAAACAAAATTGGGTTCAGATCCTGCCTCTGCTAATTACTAGTTTTATGAGTTTGGTGAAATTACTTGTCCTCCCTTAGCTTCATTTTCCTCATCAGTAAAGAACATGATAATGATAGTGCCTACTTCATAGTATTGGCATGTGAATTAAATGAGATAATCTCTGTAAGGTGCTTAGTACCATACAAAGCAGATAGTAAGCCCCAAATAAATGTTAGTTGCTATTAATAATCATCATCATAATAGTAATAATAATATGAGCACTCGGGGCTGCCTTAAAGGAGAGGAGGTTGATAGAAGAATAACTTGCCGCCTGTGTAGAGGGATGATTGTTATCATGACTTTCTTTGCTGGTCGTAGGCTTATGAGCAATGAAATCTTTTTTCAGCATCAGCTTCACAGAGGCAGCTCCTGCTGCCTGAGTGGGAGGTGAAGCTGGAGCAAGGCAGGGGCCCTGAACCATCAACTTGAATGCAGGGTGAGGACGTGGGGGCTCAAGAATAGTGTTCATGTTAGAAAGTCAGCATGAGGGCTGCCTGGGTGACTCAGTGTTAATCCTCTGCCTTCAGCTCCGGGCATGATCTCAGGGTCCTGGGATGGAGCCCCACGTCGTCGGGCTCTCTGCTCAGCGGGGAGCCTGCTTCCTCCTCTCTCTCTCTGCCTGCCTCTCTGCCTACTTGTGATCTCTCCCTCTCTGTCAAATAAATAAATAAAATCTTAAAAAAAAAAAAAAGAAAGTCAGCATGATTGAAGTAATGGTTGCCTCTTTTGTATAAGAGCGCTCTAATTGACCTAGGTCAGGGATTTAAATTCCTGGGTCCCTTTACCTTAGGTCTCACTCAGTACTTCAGCTCCTCCATTTCCTGGGCCACCCTTTTCATTTAGTCATATCTCCTTTAAATGTCTGCCTCTGAGTATGTTTCAGAATGTACTGTATTAAGGCCCAGAGTTGTGATGTCTGTGTAATTCTATCTGCTATACTTTTTCAGCATCTGTCGCAAATACAGGTAGAGTGCTAGGAAAGCTTTTTGATAATGAAAAGACATGGGGAGCATTTGGAAGTTCCACAGATGTTTGAAGGCTTGCATTAGAGTCTGGGAAAGACCTGATTGAGGTAGGGATTCCATGAACCTTTTAGAGCTTTGCATAGGACTTTTACAAAGGATCTGCTGTGCCATATGGACCAGAACGGACATGGCTTGGGATTTCATGGATCCACCATTATCATTATCACCATATTCCTGAAGAAAGGTGAGATGACTGGGTGTAGCAGATCTCATCCTACCCTTTAGCTCTTCCATTACTGATGAGAGCTTGGTATAACCCTTCCTTTATGAGCTTTTACACTAGAGTGTCAGGCATGGATGTTTAAACATTAGCATGATTTAGGATGCAGGAGAACATCTGCTCTTTGTTGTAGTGGTTTTTGACCCCCCTCTAACTCTTCTGTTAAAGGCAATTAAACATTACCTTATATAAAGTCTATTTGAAGTCTGATATGTTACATGGATAAAAATGGGCTGCTCTGGTGGTGGTGTAGAGGGGAGGAGCATAATTAGAGACTCTTATATAGTCCCCCCACCCCTCCCAAGCCTATGAATCCCATCTAAGGAACCCTAGAGCTCTGAGAACATAGCAACCATTTCTCGAGTTTGTCAGGTGCAAGAAAAGGATCAGGAATCACCTATAGAACACTGTCTTCCTCAAGCTCAGAAATATTTTACCACCATCAGTAGAACCATACTCCTCAAAAGCAAGCATGTTAGTCACTAGCTACAAATTAGTCATGGTGCTGGGGACATGAAACATGAATAAGGCATGGTCCCTGCTGACAAGGGGCTCATAGTTTAGTGAAGTAATTCCCCAACCTTTTGTCATCATGGCATAAACAGAAAATGGTAATAGTGAGACAGACATAGTTCTTGCAGCCTGAGATGACTGGCCCTTGGGCTCTAGCCACCTTAAGCCCTGCCTAGCCATCCAGTACTGATGGGGTGTATGACAGACCTGTAATGCATTAAAGGCACATTATTTGGGAACTTTTAGCTCGGGAAAGCAAAACAGACAAATATGAATAAAACATACTAGGTCCTAGAGTAGGAGTGTGTTTGAGGTGCTAAGGGGTAATCGGTAACTGTTATTCCCCAAGCTAGTCAGTTTCCTGTTTTCTGAATCCTTAGACTGCTCTGTAATGGTGGGCCTTGTCTAAACCGTAGCGTCCTGTGTCATCTGTCCACCAGCAGCTCCATTTTGACCTGTGAAGTGGGAGCCAGATTGGGGCAAACATATATTAGGGCTTTAGGATGACTACTTGTGGAATTTCAGTGCTTTTGTAATTAAGAAAGCATAATGAAACATCAAAATAGTAGAATCCACAGGATTTAACGACTGATTAAATATAGAAAGGAAGAGTAGAAGAGTCAAAGATGATTCCCAGGTTTCTGGCTTGGGTGATTTGGTGGCACTTCTTTAGCCAAGAAGTACAAGAGGAACAGATCTGAGATTGAAGGTACTTGTTTTTATTTTTTATTTTTTGTGTTTGTTTTTAAAGATTTTATTTATTTGACAGAGAGAGACAGGGAGAGAGGGAACACAAGTAGGGGGAGTGGGAGAGGGAGAAGCAGGCTTCCCGCCGAGCAGGGAGACCGATGAAGGGCTCAATCCCAGGACACTGGGATCATGACCTGAGCTGAAGGCAGACACTTAATGACTGAGCCACTGAGGCACCCCTATTTTTTGTATTTTTGAAAGATTCTATTTATTAGAGAGAGAGCATGAGGATGAGCAAAGGGGGAGGAGGCAGAGGGAGAGGGAGAAGCAGACTGCCCGCTGATCAGGGAGCCCAACGCTCCCTGGGCTGATTCCAAGACCCTGAGATCATGAGCTGAGCAGAAGGCAGATGCTTAATCGACTGAGCCACTCAAATGCCCCCAAAATATATTTTTTTTTAGATTAAACTTAGATTTTGAGGTGCTAAGGTATGAGTTCAGGAGAAAGTCTGGGCTGGGTATTTGGGAATCATCTGCGCAGATAGTAACTGAAGCCATAAGAGAAACCAAGATCCAGGATGACAGCATTTAACTGGCTATCTACCCAAAGAGCCATTCTTCCCCTTCCTGCTTCTAACAGAACCCCAGTCTGTTCAGATATTGGGGTGGGGGGCATAAAGATACCCTTCCCCAGCCCTAAGGGATGTGGGCATTCCATTTCCCTTCCCAGTGACTGAGTCACAAATGGTCATGTACTAATGGTCATATTCTAGCCAATAAGATATGGGAAATGTATACTGGGAGCTTATGAGGAAGTTTTCCTCAATCTTAAAAAAAGAAGACATATGGCAACATTCTCTTGTCTGACTTTAGATGTTTATGTAAAGAGTGAGATGCTGGAGTGATTTTGAGAGCATGAAGAGACAGACATAAGAACTCTAGGATGTCAGAGCAGAAAAATGGAGAAAATTTGGGTCCTTAATAATGCTATAGAGCTGGTAGATTAAAAAACCAAGTGTTGGGGCTCCTGGGTGGCTCAGTGGGTTAAGCCTCTGCCTTCGGCTCAGGTCATGATCTCAGGGTCCTGGGATCGAGCCCCATATCAGGCTCTCTGCTCAGTGGGAAGTCTGCTTCCCCCTCTCTCTCTGCCTACTTGTGATCTTTTTCTGTCCAATAAATAAATAAAATCTTATAGCTCTAGATTTCTGTGTGTGTATGTATGTGTATAGGGGAATATATATAACACAATTTACCATTCTGACCATTTTTAAGTGCACAGTTGAGTGGCATTAAGTACATTCACACTGTTGTGCAACCATTGCCACCATCTATCTTCAGAACTTTTTCATCTTCCCAAACTGGAACTCTGTAATTGTTCTTTTTTTTTTTTTTTTTTTTTTTTTTAAGATTTTATATATTTATTTGACAGAGAGAGACACACACACACACACACACACATACACACATACACACATACACAGTGAGAGAGGGAACACAAGCAGGGGGAGTTGGAGAGGGAGAAGCAGGCTTCCCGCTGAGCAGGGAGCCCGATGGGGGCTCTTTGCCAGGACCCTGGGATCATGACCTGAGCCAAAGGCAGACACTTAACCCACTGAGCCACCCAGGTATCCCAAGAAACTTTGTAATTGTTAAACAATAACCTGCATTTCTCCTACCTCCAACTCCTGGCAACCACCATTCTACTTCTATCTCTATGAATTTGACTATTCTAGATGCTTCATATATATGGAATCATACAATTTTGTCCTTTTGTGTCTGGCTTATTTTACTTAGACTGCAAGCTATATCCTTTAATAAATTTGCTTGTCGTTGAAGCCCCAGGTATGTCTTTTGTCTTTTGCAACTGATGCTATTCTAGCTGATATATCTAGCGTGAGTCAGTACAGTGGGGCAGGAGAAAAGGCCAAAGGCAGAAACTTGGGGCACATCAACATTTAAAGCAGTGGGCAAAAATGAAGGCCAGGAAGGAGAGTAAGAAGCAACCAGAGTGGCCGAAAGGACATCAAGACAGTAAGACAGCATAGATACCAATGAGGAAAAAAACCTTAAAAAAAAAAACCACAGGGGCACCTGGGGGGCTCAGTGGGTTAAAGCCTCTGCCTTTGGCTCAGGTCATGATCTCAGGGTCCTGGGATCGAGCCCCGCATCGGGCTCTCTGCTCAGTGGGGAGCCTGCTTCCCCCTTCTCTGTCTCTGCCTGCCTCTCTGCCTACTTGTGATCTCTCTGTCAAATAAATAAATAAAATCTTTGAAAAACAAACAAACAAAAACAAAGGGCAGGAAGGTCAAAGGCTGTAGAAAGGGCAAATTAAAATAAGACCTGAAAGGGGCACCTAAGTGGCTCAGTCCGTTAAGTCTGACTCTTGGTTTCAGCTCAGGTCATGATCTCAGGGTTGAGATTGAGCTCCACTGCGGCTCCACACTCAATGTGGAAACTGTTTGAGATTCTTTCCCCTTTCCTTTCCTGCCCCCTCTGCTCCTTCCCCCATCCTCCTGTTCCCTCACACACCCTCACTCTCAAATAAACAGACAAATAAAATCTTTTTTTTTTTTTTGGGATGTGGATTTTTTTTT
>PISX010020339.1:0-36060 GCA_004024625.1 Mellivora capensis | reverse complement strand
TATGACCCAGGATGTGGTCTATTCTGGAGAATGTTCCATGTGCACTAGAGAAGAATGTGTATTCTGTTGCTTTGGGATGAAATGTTCTGAATATATCTGTGATGTCCATCTGGTCCAGTGTGTCATTTAAGGCCTTTATTTCCTTGCTGATCTTTTGCTTGGATGATCTGTCCATTTCAGTAAGGGGCGTGTTAAAGTCCCCTACTATTATTGTATTGTTGTTGATGTGTTTCTTTGATTTTGTTATTAATTGATTTATATAGTTGGCTGCTCCCACGTTAAGGGCATAGATATTTAAAATTGTTAGATATTCTTGTTGGAGGGACCCTTTGAGTATGATATAGTGTCTTTCCTCATCTCTTATTATAGTCTTTGGCTTAAAATCTAATTGATCTGATATAAGGATTGCCACCCCAGCTTTCTTCTGATGTCCATTAGGATGGTAAATTGTTTTCCACCCCCTCACTTTAAATTTGGAGGTGTCTTTGGGTCTAAAATGAGTTTCTTGTAGGCAACATATTGATGGGTTTTGTTTTTTTATCCATTCTGATACCCTGTGTCTTTTGATTGGGGCATTTAGCCCATTAACATTCAGGGTAACTATTGAGAGATATGAATTTAGGGCCATTGTATTGCCTGTAAGGTGACTGTTACTGTATATTGTCTCTGTTCCTATCTGATCTACTATTTTTAGGCTCTCTCTTTGCTTAGAGGACCCCTTTCAATATTTCCTGTAGAGCTGGTTTGGTGTTTGCAAATTCTTTCAGTTTTTGTTTGTCCTGGAAGCTTTTGATCTCTCCTTCTATTTTCAATGATAGCCTAGCTGGATATAGTATTCTTGGCTGCATGTTTTTCTCCTTTAGTGCTCTGAATATATCATGCCAGTTCTTTCTGGCCTGCCACGTCTCTGTGGATAAGTCTGCTGCCAGTCTAATATTTTTCACATTGTTTGTTACAGACTTATTTTCCCGGGCTGCTTTAAGGATTTTCTCTTTGTCGCTAAGACTTGTAAATTTTACTATTAGGTGATGGGGTGTGGACCTATTCTTGTTGATTTTGAGGGGGGTTCTCTGCACGTCCTGGATTTTGATGCTTGTTCCCTTTGCCATATTAGGGAAATTCTCTACAATAATTCTCTCCAATATACCTTCTGCTCCCCTCTCTCTTTCTTCTTCTTCTGGAATCCCAATTATTCTAATGTTGTTTTGTCTTATGGTGTCACTTATCTCTCGAATTCTCCCCTCATGGTACAGTAGCTGTTTGTCCCTCTTTTGCTCAGCTGCTTTATTCTCTGTCATTTGGTCTTCTATATCACTAATTCTTTCTTCTGCCTCATTTATCCTAGCAGTAAGAGCCTCCATTTTTGATTGAACTTCACTAATAGCTTTTTTTATTTCAACTTGGTTAGATTTTAGTTCTTTTATTTCTCCAGAAAGGGCTTTTATATCTCCAGAGAGGGTTTCTCTAATATCTTCCATGCCTTTTTCGAGCCCGGCTAGAACCTTGAGAATCGTTATTCTGAACTCCAGATCTGTCATATTACCAATGTCTGTATTGATTAGGTCCCTAGCCTTTGATACTGTCTCTTGTTCTTTTTTTTGTGGTGATTTTTTCCACCTTGTCATTTTTTCCAGAAATGAGTATATGAAGGAGCAAATAAAATACTAAAAGAATGGCAAAGACCCCAGGAAAATGTCCTTTAACCAAATCAGAAGAGACCCAAAATCGTGGGGGGGAGGGGGGAGAGGGCATAAAAAGAAGTTCAGAAAAAAAAAATTAAAAAAAAAAAGGAAACAAAACAAATAAAGAAAAAAAAAATATATATATATATATATATATATATATATATTAGCCTGGTGACTAGAATAGTGTCACCCACTTAATTGTGGGATATTTTGGTCTCTTAGAAGAAAGTACCTCCCAAAATTTTAAAGAATGAAAAATGTATATAAGAGTAAACACAGTAAAGGGATGGAATATGCCTATAAAGATGAAAAACAAAAATTTTTTTTTTAATTTCTAAAAAAAAGGAGTTCATTAAGTTGATTGGGAGAATAAAGAAAAAAAATGTGGAGAGAATTTGCTCAGGCTGGAGACTAGAACAAGCCTGGAGCTAGATTTAGGGTGTCTTTTGATCCACTACAGGAAGTTGTACCCCAAATTTTTTAGAATAAAAAACCCTTATGTGAATACAAAAAGTAAAGTTAAATACTATGAAGGATAAAATATGACTATAATAATGAAGGTTCAAAAAAGATTATTATTTTTTTGGAAAAGTTATTGTTAAG
The DNA here is from genome assembly GCA_004024625.1 of Mellivora capensis. NCBI lineage: Eukaryota > Metazoa > Chordata > Mammalia > Carnivora > Mustelidae > Mellivora > Mellivora capensis. The sequence goes on along the minus strand of PISX010020339.1, from coordinate 33,772 downwards.
ATAAACTAGTTAAAAAATGTTAAAAAAAGAAAAGGTTAAAAGTTAAAAAAATTTAGCAGAAAAAGAGAAAAAGGAAAAAAAATAAAATTAAAGAAAAAATTGAATTAACTGCAAGACTAAAGAATCATGGGGAGAAAGCCGTGAATTCCACGCTTTGCTTTCTCCTCCTCTGGAGTTCCGCTGCTCTCCTTGTTAAGTGAACTTGGTCTTGGCTGGATTTCTTTTGCTCTTCTGGGGGAGGGGCCTGTTGTAGTGATTCTCAAGTGTCTTTGCCCGAGGCAGAGCAGCACCGCCCTTACCAGGGGCCGGGCTAAGTAATCCGCTCGGTTTCGCTTTCGGGAGCTTTGGTTCCCTGAACGCTTTCCGTAGAGTTCCGGAGGACGGGAATGAAAATGGCGACCTCCCAATCTCCGGCCCGGAGGAGCCGAGATTTCGGGGCCCCACTCCTCAGTGCGCCCTCAGAGACAAGCCCCGGCCACTCCCCTCTCCCTCGCCTCTGGCCACGCTCCGAGCTAACCTCGCCTACGACCGGTTCAAGGTAACCCCGAGCTGAGAGCTCACTCCTCGGCTCTGTCTCTGTAGCCGGCTTCCCGCTCCGATACCTGCTAGCTCTGTGACACTCAGACACCCGATCCTTCTGTGACCCTGCGGGACCTGGGGCCACGCTGACCCTGTGTGGGCTTCACCCCGGTTTAGCCTCTGGAGCGATGTCCCTCTGTGGAGCAGACTTTTAAAAATCCCGATTTAGTGCTCCGTTGCTCCGCCGCTTGCCGGGAGCCGGCCCCTCCCCCGCCGTCCATCCTCCCGTCGCTTTCGATTCACTTCTCCGCCAGTCCTACCTTCCAGAAAGTGGCCGATTTTCTGTTTCCAGAATTGCTGTTCTTCCTCTCTTTGATCTCCCGTTGGATTTGTAGGTGTTCGCAATGGTTTGATAAGCTCTCTAGCTGATCTCCTGCTACCTGATGTCGTCTTAGCTGCTACTTCTCTGCCATCTTGACTCCCTCCCTAATTATTGCTACTCTTTAATTGCTGTATCAGTATATGTGCTTCTCTTATATATTATCTCTATTAATAAATTTATATTGCACTATTTGTTAGAATTTTCAAAAATAAAACTACTCATGAAAAAAATATCAGATTGATCTTTTCATTTTTCTAACCTTTTTATGTCCATGGAACTCAGATGATTTCTCACTGTTATCTGTGATTTTCAGTTCTGAAAATAATTATCACTTGCCTTTTTTAATTGAAGTATTCTACCAGAGTTGACTATAAAGTGGTTTTTTTTCAAGGGAAATCTTAATTTTTCATATATTTCTAAAATTAGATTTGAGAGCTGTTCACACTGTGGGGGGAGAAATCTAATTTAGTAAGCTATAAATTCTTGAAAATGGAAGATTGAACTACTGGCTTAAATATTTGCTAATTTTGCACACTGTTTTATTCCCAAGCATAAGTATGTCCCCTATGTCTAATATCTTTTGGCTTCATGCTTTTCACTTCTCTATGTCTACCCTTGTGTTCTTATGTCTAGTTGAGCATCACTGCTGATTTTTTTTTTTTTTAACTTCACAGACATGTACTTTCAGAGCAGGAAAATTTGAAACCACAAGAGAATTTTTATATCATCCAGTCCAACTTATTAAATTGTTCATTTGATATGAGGTCCTCAGTGGTAAGGAACATTTTGAATATATAGAGTTAAATAGTTAGCTTAATTTTCAAGGAACATTTACAATAAACCAGCACAATTTCCTCATCTAGTCAAGAAGAGACACTGATTTTTCAGTTCCTTGAACTTTGAATGGTATCATGCCTATGTGTGTTACTCTTCTTTGCCTTGCATAGCTCCGTTTGCTCATAGTCCAACTAACAGTAATTTCAAATTATAGTATCTATATGCTATTTATTTGGCTCCTTGAACTTTTTATAAGAAGGAGTATACCGTAATAGTAAGAGGTCAGGATTCACACTTTCTTGATCTGAGTAAGGTCTGCCATTCATTTACTCTGTGACTTTGGACAGATAGATATATTTTTTTTTAATAATCTTTTTTTTAATTATTTATTTATGAGAGAGGGAGAGCAAGAGAAAGCACGAGCAGGGGGCAGAGACAGAGGGAGAAGCAGGCTCCCTTCAGGGTTCAATCCCAGGATGAGGTCATGACCTGAGCCAAAAGCAGACACATCTGATAGCCACCCAGGTGCTCCCAGGTAGATATTAATGGTTTCTTGCCCTATCCTTTTAAGCCTTTTTGTCTTCATAGATTAAACTCTGAGGCTATCTCTTAAGTTTTAATTGCTTAGTGAAAATAACTTAAATTTTTTTCCATACTTTTATTAATCATTTGATCTTCTTTTATGAGAAAAACTTAAAAATAAGTTTACTTTTTATGCCCTTGCTCATTAAGCTGTTGAAACATTGATTTTTTTATATATAGTTAGGTTATTAATCTTTTCTTGAAGGTATTTTCCCAGATGGCTGTTTACTTTGGAATTTCATTTGTAATGTTCACTAATATGCATAAGACATCTCTACAGATTCTTCCTGTGTTTTTAAACTTGGAAAAATGAGATCTTCTAAGATCAAGATAGTTGGAGATACAATGGGGCTTCTATTACATTACAAACTATTAAGCTTTGTGTTTTTAAAAAAAATATAAACTTCTGTTCTCCTTTAAGCAGTTCATTAACGAAGAGACAATTTCAGAGGTCCATGTGGAGTCTTCTTAACTATAACAGATAAAGGGAAAATGAGAAAGCAAATCTCAACTAATTACACTTCAATTTTCATTTCAAATGTTGTAGTAAATGGTGTAATGTCCCGCTAAAAATGTTTGCAAGGTAGGATTGCTAGTATTGAAAATAATTTGTCCAACTAAGGTAATAAGAGGCTAGCTTTCAAAACCTGGGGTAGTTTTGCAAAATAAGTATAAAGTTAAATTTTAAAACCCGACACATTAGTGGTATATCACTGTCATTAATTCTATTAGGAGAAAAGGCAGAGTAGTTCCCATTTTCCCTAAGCTTAATAATAAATTTAATTATTTTTAAATAAATTTAGTAGATTCATTTATTTTATATTATTTTCATATTATTTATATTACATACTTATTAAATATAATACATTTAATAAACTAAATTCAACAATAAATTAATTTCCCCTAAGCTTAATAATAAATTTAATTTAAAATAATAAATAAAATTAATAAAATAAGCATATATAAATAGACTTATTTATATAAAGATAAGGATCATAAAGAATTATTAATTAATTCTTGAAATGGAGGATAGGGGCACCTGGGTGGCTCAGTGGGTTAAGTCTCTGACTTCAGCTCAGGTCATGATCTCAGGGTCCTGGGATCGAGCCCCACATCTGGCTCTCTGCTCAGCAGGGAGCCTGCTTCCCTCTCTCTGCCTGCCTTTCTGCCTATGTGTGATCTCTGTCAAATGAATAAATAAATATATATATATTTTTTAAAATGGAGGATAATTATACATAAAATATTTGGGGTTTGTATTAAGATAGAAGTCATTTAAAATATAGTAAGCATTATATCATTTTATAAGTTCCTTTCTATAATTTTTTTTAAAGATTTTATTTATTTATTTGACAGAGATCACAAGGAGGCAGAGAGGCAGGCAGAGAGAGAGAGGGAATTAGGCTCCCTGCTGAGTAGAGAGCCTGACGCGGGGCTCCATCCCAGGACCCCGGGATTGTGACCGGAGCTGAAGGCAGAGGTTTCAACCCACTGAGCCACCCAAACACCCTTCTTTCTATAATTTTATGGGAGAAAGCCAAAGATTCCTTTTGTATATACAAAAATAGATATAAATATTATTAATTTATGTCCATGGAAAAGAAAAAATTGGTATTTCCATAAACATGTTCTGTTCTTCATATGAATAGTTGAAACTAATTGTAGGTGATTGGGATTTCATTTTGTCTCTGGTTATCATGTTTAGAGTCTTATCTTGTGACATGATTTGCTTTAGAGTGATGCCTGCTTGCAGTTAAGTACATCCATTAACAGTAAGCCTGGTTAAATAGTGCTTGTCCTCAGTTGGTAAACATCTACTTGGATAATGATAATGCAGTAACAATCTAATGGATATAGCAACTGCAGTATTAAATCTGCCATGATGAGATAGAAACTGTCTTGTCACTTACATCAATTTCGGAGGCTTGTACTTTCAGTGGGGAATGGAAGAGGACAAAGTAGCAACTTCTTGTTAGAAATACAGTAAATAAAAGCTTCTATGAAGATCTCTTACTTTCCTTGAATGACCCCTTAAAAGGTGACATTTTTCATTTTTGCTTTCGATTCTTGCTTATATAATGAGAAAAATTAGGAACCCGGAAGTATGGGTTTAGTAAATTCTCACTTTTGTATTCACATGCTTTTTTTTAAATTTTAATCAATGAGGAAGAAAATTTATATTTAATAACAACTTATAGTGTGCCTATATTTTAAATCATCGATCCCCACAATAACTCCATTATGAGCACAGGGAGGATTAATGACTTAGCCAAGGTTATATAATCCTGAACTGGTAGAGTCTGGCCTAGAGCCATGTTCTTTCTAACTGTAAAACCTGACTCCTTTCCTCTTAAAGAAGTAGATATGTATGATATGTGACACATAATATAAAATAGATGCAGAAAAGGTAACCAGTATAGTTATACCTTTTATAGTTATAAAAGGTAACCAGTATAGTGTGGTTTCTGATGAGTGCCAAATGATTGGAACAAGCAGAGAAAGGAGAGATTGCTCCAAACTAGAATAATAAGGAAGAGTTATGTGAGGACACAACCTGAATTGGACTATGAACTCTAGGTGGCTTATCACTAGATAGAGATAATGATCTCATATAGAATGAAGACTAAGAGATTTTGGGAAGATAATTATAAGTATGTGTTTGAAAATAAGAGAGAGGATGGTCCCTGGGTTACTTAAGGGTGCTCATCTCAGTTATGAGTGTCTCAGGACCTAACACAGTGCCTTATGCTTAGGTAAGTACTTAACAGTGTTTAAATGGTACTTAAAAGTGTTTGTTGAATTGAAAACATTCTGGGAGATAAGAGAAATATAGTTGAGAATGTATAGTCTTGCAGTGTTGAAGACTGCAGAATTAGTAACGCTTTTTTACAAGTTGTTAGCCTGATACTGAAGTTGGAGGGTGAGAGTGATGAGGAAGAAGAGAGTGAGGGCAAGTCAGCTTTCCCTCTAATTGAGAATAATAGGTCTAAAAAAGGAGGAATTTTGAGGTCAAGACCAACATCGATGAAAGAGTTAACACCTGATACCCTCAGTCAACTTTGAAGGGTAGGAGACATCCTTGAAATTTTGAGGGGAATAGAAAGGATTTGTGTTAGCCACTGAGGCAAGGGCAAATGGGCTCATAAAAGAACAGCCCAACAGCAAGCAGCAAAGACCAAGTGGAAATTCTAAGAACTCAGTTTGGATTATGTTTATTCCATGAAGTTTTTCTGTTTTCTTCTCAAAAATCCGAGGTGCACTGCAGAGCAAATAGTTCTGCCTTAATACTTATCATTACAAATCTAACATGTAATTATATCAGGTTCCATCCGTTTTCAAGGTCATGGGATTTAGCTGCAAATCTGTCCCTTGGTCTTTGTGCAGGGTTGAAACAGTGTGTAGGCACAAATTAAAAATATTCCCCCTAAACACTTTCTCTCAAGAACACTTAGAAAAGCTTTTGGTCACACAGCTTAGGTAGCAGAGCTGGAAAAACAATTTGCTGGGGAAAGCTAATGGGTTCATTTTCTCATTTCTGATGATTGTTGTATTTTCAGTAGTTGTGATGTAGAGCTCTGTTTTTCCCATCATCTAACTATAATGGGCAAGGACTGTTTGTGTGTGCTCTTTGACTATAGTCCTTGGCACTGATAACCCTAAACAAAGCTGTAGGCGCTAATTACCTCCCTTTCCTAATCTGAATACTGATGTGCTTTTGAACTAGTAAATCTGGTGTCCTAAGAGGGCTTCCGTCCTCATTGGAGAGATATTTATTTCCCCTGAACTCAGAGAACAAGATTTTGAATTATATTTTGGAGGAGTTTGTAATGCTTCTAATTTTGTAGCAGCACAGATAAATCAGCGTATTTTTGTTTTTATATACCCGAATTAGCACTGCCTGCGTATAAGAAGGAGATAATTATTGAAGTTTACTTTAAGGGACACCTGGGTGGCTCAGTTGGTTAAGCGTTTGCCTTTGGCTCAGGTCATGATCTCAGGGTCTTAGGATTGAGTCCCCACATCGGGCTCCTTGCTCAACAGGGCACCTGCTTCTGCCTCTGTCTGCTGTTCTCCCTGCTTGTGCTTGCTCTCTTGCTCTCTCTCTGACAAATAAATAAATAAAATCTTAAAAAACAAAAAAGTTTACTTTAAGATATATTCTTGAGATGTGTGTGCTTATGAATAACGTAGAGACAAAGAGGGTTCATTTTCTCTCCTGATTGTCAGATTCCATCTAACTTATCAATAATGTGATCCTATGTCTCTTTTTGATGTGCTATAACCTGAATTTCTTGTGGTAGTACTAAGAAGATAGAATAAAAATTGACTTTGGGTGTATGTTAGTTGAAAGGAAGGTGATTTTGCTGAATTATTGAGCACATTGGAAAAATGACAAGGCAGAGTCTGTTTATTCCTTTTTGGCCAAAGAACCAGCAAACACTTTTGACTGATGACAGTGCAATGAGTCAGAATTATTAGCTTGAAGCACAGAACTATTGTTTTTCTTCAAAGCCTTGACCAAGAGAATATGGTCTAATGTGAAAATAAAGATAATTTAGTTTGTGATTTTTCTTTTCTTAAAAATTTAATTTTCCTAAATTTTTTTCACTTTTTAAAATTATTTTTAATTATGTGACTTGGGCAACCCATTCTGCTTTAATTTCTTTATCTTTAAAATGGGGTTATTAACCTATTTAACAGGGCCATTGTAAGGATTAAATGAGATCCTATTTGTGGAATGCTTGGAATGACTAGAACAGCGCCTGGTAATTACTCAGTAAATATCAACTATTGTTTTCATTTAAACCAGTATAGCTTAAACTACAGTGGCAGGGATAATATTCTAGCTTGGCCCTTTATTAGCTATGCAAACTTGGGAAATTTACTTAACCTTTTTGTATCTCAGTTTCCACATCTGTAACATAAAAGTAATATTGATGTCTACCTGATTAGATTTTTATAAAAACTTAGTGAGTTAATGGATGTTAAAGTGCTTAGAACAACCTGACACATAGTAAGCCTATTATTAAAATTATTTTTGGGGCGCCTGGGTGGCTCAGTGGGTTAAAGCCTCTGCCTTCAGCTCAGGTCATGATCCCAGGGTCCTGGGATCAAGCCCCACATGGCCCCACATCAGGCTCTCTGCTCAGCAGGGAGCCTGTTTCCCTGGCTCTCTCTCTGCCTGCCTCTCTGCCTACTGGTGATCTCTGTCTCTCAAATAAATAAATAAAATTTAAAAAAATTATTTTCAACATTATCACTGTTCTTATTAGGACACATTTTTTAACAATGCAAAAAGGTATTTAAATGTACATTGTTCTGCATCATGGCCAAGTAGGGACATGAGGGAAAAGAAAAGAAAGCAAACTGACAGGAATAGCCAGGAGAGTAAATACTACAGGAGCAAACAGTGTAAAACAAAAACACCCAGAAGACAGATGAGAAAGGAGAGTTCCAGAAAGATCTTCCTACTTCTAAAATTCATTTATTTGTTTATACACATACACGCAGACAAGATAAAATCCTAGACTGGGTTATATGCTCTATAGGCTACTATGTCCCAACACTTCACAAATTTTTTTTACACTGTATTTATTGTTTACTTGGTTAACTGAGTACCTTCATATTCAGACTGCAAACATTTTGAAGGCAAGAAACACTTATGTGTTGTTCATTGTTGGAATCATTGTGTCTTGCCCACAGAAGGCACTCAGTAAAAGTTCAAAAATAGGGCTTTGCAATACTAATTTGTATTTTTCTTTGAAATTTTTACCTAATACTTCCCATAAATATGCCTTGAATATAAAACATATGTGTAGGTACCTTTACTGCATGTAATATTTTTGTTTCTAAATTTTTATTTTTTTTTAATGTGGAAGTCTCAGTATTTACTAAAATTACATAGCTATGCTATTTGCCATAATAATGCTCACCACATCTTTAGGAAAATACAGTTGTCTCGTTCACCACACTTTGTGCCATATGTTAATTTTTCTATTATTTCTTTTCTTTTGGAGTCTGTTGTTCTTTTTGTTTGTAAAACAGTATACTTGATGCTGCAACCCTGGCTTTTTGCCATGCATTCTTAGTAGTTCTTGGAACATTTGGTTTAGGAAGTAGGATAATTAGTATATAAACATTGTGTAGCAGAACTACTCTAATTAGTGCCTTTTGGCTGGGATTGAGTGATAAAGTAAGGTGCACGTTAACATTCATTCTAAGTTTATAAAAATTCTGTTAAGGACCTATGGGACAGCACACATAAGCTATATTGAATATTGTAGTAGTTGAGACCATGAGAAAAAGTTCCATCATCTCAATTTAATAGTCTCTATATAATAAATTAGTTAACCCTGCAGACTTTCATTAGTTTTAATTATTCAGAAATCTTAAATCTAGCCATCAAATTATATCCCTAATAACTTTTCACATCTTTATTGAAACTTTTCCTCTTTAATCTGTACCTGAACCCATTTCTTTATATTCCTGCAATCTACTAGTTAAAAGAAGAACACTGATTGAAACCATCAAAATGAAATAGATTAAAAAACCAGGTTCAGATGCAAAATATTTTCTCTTACTTATGGGGCCTTCAATTTTCTTCAATTGAATTTACTGTTTAAGTCCTTTACTGTTGAAAAGCACTCCTTATTTTTTTTTCAAAGATTTTATTTATTTATTTGACAGACAGAGATCACAAGTAGGCAGAGAGGCAGGCAGAGAGAGAGAGGAGGAAGCAGCCTCCCTGCTGAGCAGAGAGCCCGATGTGGGGCTCCATCCCAGGACCCTGGGATCATGACCTGAACCGAAGGCAGAGGCTTTAACCCACTGAGCCACCCAGGTGCCCCACTCCTTATTTTTGAAGTATAAATAATCAGAACATTTTTCCCATTAAGATGTTGTCCTGTCAGTCCACATTATTCAAGCTGCTATCTACATACAGACAGATAATTTTTTATAGAGAGTGAGAACAGAACTTTCTGCTAGACAGCTCATTTTTTAGGGGCATTTTGAATTTCAGTTTGGAGCTAGGGTATGAAGCCTAGGTACTAGTTCTTAGGAATCTCATTTGTAGAATGCTGGTTGTCAGAAACTTCTTTGTGATTAATTTCCTTGTATGAAACTGATGAAAACAGAAAGCAAATATCTTTTAAAAAGCAGAAAATTTAATAAAAATTTGTCAGAAAACTAGAAATAATGATCAAAGCTCTCCCTAAATTTACCCTTGAAATACGCACTTGAGTAAACAGATATACTTCCCCAAGTTGAATAAGTTAAACAAGATACTTCTACTAAACTTTCAGGTGATATATCTCCTGTCTCATGCAGATAATCAAAGAAAGAAAAAAAGTTGACTTGAGATGCTTTCTGGCTAATTTTGCAAGACTTGTACAACCTTAAGTTCAAAAGAATAGTACAACAAAAGAGAATCATAGGTCAGTCTTTTACAATTGTTTAAGTGTGGAAATTCTAAATGAAATGTTAGCTAACTAATTCCAACAGACTTTTTTAAAACACGGTTATTTTATCTCTGGAGGACAAGGATGGTTTAACCATTAAAAAAAGGCAATGAAATTAGATTAATGGTGAAAATATATAATAGACAAAAAACTACATATTATCTAAAAGAAGATTTTCAAAATATTTGATAAAATTTAACACCAATTTATGACTAGTAGTCATAAAGTCGAGAAAACTAGAAGGAAACTATGATTGATAAAGTTTAAATACTAAAGCCTATTGCAAATATCAGAACTAAATCTTTGAACTTTAAACAAGTTTTAGACAAAGCAAGACAATTATACTTAAAGACCGATATTCTTGATATAGATCTGGCTAATCCAAAAAGGAAAAAAAGTGAAATAAAGATGGACAGAGAGAATAGGTGGAAGAGAGAAAAACAAAACAGTCTTTTTATTTGGAGATTATGTGATGTCTACATAGACAAAGCATTAGAACTAGCAAAAGCAACTTATATACTCTCAGAAATCAATAGTTTTGTTTTTCTACACTAGCAGTAACTACAGTCCAAAGTTCACAGTAGTTATAAAAATTATAATGCATTTAGGCATTAACCTGAAAATGGGTAACAGCTTTATAAAACAAATTGTAAAAATTTACTAAAGGATATAAATGAAAGCTTGAATAAATAAAGAGCTATAACATGTTCATTGGTAGGGCACCTAACTCAAAGATGTCAATTCTCACCAAATGCAATTCCAATTAAAATTTTAATAGGATTGGGGCAGGGGGAGGTGGGAAGACTCAAACTGACTGTGATGAAGAATAAAAGTCCACAGATAGCTAAGCCTGTTTTGAAATGTATCTGAAAGAAGAATGATATTTTGATGAGATTTTAATCCATATTAATAAAAGTAGTTTGGAACTGGCACAGAAGCAGTTGGACTAATGGAACAGAGGTCAGTGCTCAAAAACACTCAACATGGGGAAGAGGTGTGTTGCTTAATAGGCTCTTGGAAAGACCTGTTTGCTAGATGAAACAAATAAATTTGGACCCCTCCCTCACATCATGTACTGTATGAAATCCAGAGAGAACAAAGACCTAAAAGTGACAGGTGAAACTGTAGAGCCTGTCAAAGAAAATGTTAGAGAAGATCTTTGTGGCCTTGGTGTATGGAAGAATTTTAACTCTACTCCTAAAGCACAAGCTATCGGGGATAAATTGGTAACTTTACAATGGCAAAACTAAGGATTTCTGTACAGTGAGTTCTAAGATAAAACAAACTTCACATGACAGTGACAGACTGGAAGCAGGTATCTGTAACATCAAAGCTGAGAAGAGATAAACATGTGGACTCTATGAGAACTGCTTGCAAATTCAGGAATAAGGGAAACAAATCTATAGATAAAAGCAAAGTTATTACTTACCACATCTTGGAAGGAGCCTCCTGAATGGCCGAGTGCATTAAGAGATTTTCAACATTATAAGTAATTAGAGAAGTGCTAATTAAAATAACAGTAACATATCACTTCACACCCATCTAATTGGAAAAACCGTTTTTGAAAACTCAATAGGTAAATAAAAATGAAGGATGAAGATTTGTGGTAATGGGACATTTAAGTACCCCTGGTGGAAATCTAGACTGATGTAGCTTGTCTGAAGAGCAATCCCATAATCCTTAGTGAAAGTATGGGTATAATTTGTCACTCAGTAGTCCCATATCTGTGGACATACTACAGTGAAATGCAGCTCAGGTCTATAATGGGGTCTACTCCAGGATGTTTACCTCAGAGTTGTTTCTGGTAGAGTTGAGGACAAAAGTGTCTGCCATTAGGGGAATGGTTACAATCTGATAGATGTTTCCTGTGGCACGCTCTGTAGCCATCAGGAGCAGTAACATAACTGCTGGCCATGCCCTCCAGCCAGAGACCCTTGTGAACACATATTGTAGTGGAACAAATTGGATTTATTGGATTTATTACTTGTAGGGAGGGGGTAACCCCCACTGTGGGGAACTGTGGAACATCTCAGCAAGAGGATGTTGGGAAGCACTTACAAGATCTGAACTTGTTTTAGGTGATTGTGTGAGGGTTAAAGGTGAGACTTTGCTTTGACTTGGATACTGTCAGAAAGCAGAGGTAATTCTAGGATTGGTTATCTTAATCAAATCATCTATGAGGAAGGAAGAATAGAATGAGGCAAAGCCGGAATTAACAGAGAAATAGCAGTCACTCTTACTAGCAGGGATACGGAATTGGGTTGTTTTTGTGGCTTGGACAATGTTCATATTTTGTCTGTGTTCAAACATGATTATGCAGTGGTCTTGTGTTTGTCTTGATTCATTATGGGCACAGAGTGGCCTTTTCTGATGTTGATGTTTTGTGAAATGGCTTATGTTTAGCAGAACACCAACCAAGTGTCAGACCAGCTTGTAATAGAATGAAGGCCTTGCTGATAATACTGAGCCAGCTCCTAGATGTACTTTTTCTTTTGCAGGCTACAACAACACAAAGAGAACTTAGAAACCTGATAGATTATTATTTTTTTAAAAAGATAGATTATTGAGAAGGGCTGACAACAAGATATATGACATAATGTTATTTATGTAACTCAAACAGAAAAAATGAAACGATATGTATTATTCAAGGATGAATATACAAATAAGGCCCTTTACCAAACACATAACTTTTCATCTTTAGTGAGGATGGAGGGAAGGGGCCAGTGGCCAGATACTAAAAGGAAACATTAAGTAAAAGGAACCTCATGACAGTGTGCTACAGCTTGAAGATTATAATAATTCAGTCTCAGCAACTAAATCCAAAAACCGGTCTCTACACCAGCAGAAACACAGTAAGGGAAAGAGTGGGAGCCTGTGGCCCAAATTCTTATTTGAATTTACTGCTGTTGCCTTGTAGGAGGTGGGGGGAAAGTAATGCTTTCTTTAAGGTTTTTGCAAAATCTCTTTCATTTCCTGCATCAAGAATGAGCTACTGTAATGATAGCATGTTGATACTAGTTGAAATAAAGCATGCCCCCCCAGCATAAAATGAGAGCATTAGTATTTTATGTGGGAACTTGATTCAACTTTAAACACACCCAAAAGCTTTGCATTAAAACAACAAAACAAACCAACCCCTCCCCTTCATATCAGTTGTAGAAGAAGCTAGTTTATTGCATTTCAGGTAAAAGATTTCTTCATAAGCCTTAAAATTAGTGTGTTAGTATCTTAAGAGTACTTCTTAACCAGACAAGAGCTTTTGAGAAGTAAAGAGACTTCGTATCTCCCATTCCCACCCCAACCTCTAATCAGGGATTCTTTAAAAGTAAATGTCCTAGTTTCTTGAATGAATTTCCTTCAACTTCTGTAATAAACATTTAGAGATAGTATTATAGGTAATAAGAAAAAAGATTCTTTAATTTAGGAAGGGAAACTTAATTTTTACCTTAACACTTTCTTGCTCAATTCTAAAGTGAACATGTAGGTGTATCTCCTGAGGTTCTTGTTAGGCTTTACTTTGCCCTTTCCAGTGTTTCTACCACATTGGGCCCCCATGGCTTCCTAGGCATGTTTTCAAGATAAGCTAATATACCTATGAAGGGCACGCTGCCTCTCTGTCTTGTCTTCTATTAATTCTTATTCTTATTGGCTGTGTTTTGGAACATGTGTTTTGGTGTTATTTTTGAAACATTTGTTCTCTTACATCATTTTATAGTCAGGCAGGGGCAATGGATACTATGATGGGTTTTTTTTTTTTAAGTTTTTATTTAAATTCCAGTAGTTAACATAAAGCTTAATATTAGTTTCAGGTGTACAGTACAATGATTCAGCACTTCCATACAACACCCAGTGCTCATCACAAGTGTACTCCTTAATCCCCATCATCTATTTAATTCACACCCCCCCAATCACCTCCCCCCGGTAATCATCAGTTTGTTCCCTATAGTTAAGAGTCTGTTTCTTGGTTAGCCTCTCTCTTTCTCTCTCTCTCTCCCCCCCTCTCTCCTTTTTCCCCTTTGCTCATTTGTTTCTTTTCTTAAATACCATATATGAGTGAAATCATATGGTATGTATCTTACTCTGACTTATTTCACTTAGCATAATACTCTCTAACTCCATTCATGTCATTGCAAGTGGCAACATTTCATGCCTTTTATGGCTGAGTAGTATTCCACTGTGGAGATATATATACCACATCTTCTTTATCCATTCATCAGTTGAGGGACATTTGGGCTGTTTCCATAATTTGGTTATTGTTGATAATGCTGCTGTAAACATCGGGGTGCATGTACCACTTTGAATTAGTATTTTTTTATTTGAGTAAATACCTATTAGTGTAATTGCTGGATCATAGATTAGCTCTATTTTTGCTTTTTGAGGAACCTCAATATCATTTTCCAGAGTGCCTGCAGCAGTTTGCATTCCCACCAAAGGTGCAAGAGTGTTCCCTTTCTCCACATCCTCGCCAACACCTATTATTTCTTGTGCTGTTGATTTTAGCCATTCTGACAAGCGTGAGGTGATAGCTCATTGTAGTTTTGATTTGCATTTCCCTGATAATGAGGGATGTTGAGCATCTGTTCATGTATCTGCTGGCCATGTGGATGTCTTCTTTGGAGAAATGTCTATTTATGTCTTCTCTCCATACTATGATAGTTCTTATGTCATCTAATCTTATTAACTCATCTAGTTATCTGAACTTCATTAACATTATAGGAACAAGTATATAATTTAGTCTGTAAGCATCCAAAACCCTAAAATTGGTTTTTAAGGGTAATTATTCTTTATTACACTACCTTTATAAATCCCTGTCAGATCCCTGGGTTTCTTCCATGTCTGCTAGAAAATATAATGAATTTTGATTTAAGAAACAAACATACCTCCATTTACATTCTTACACAATACCCCAATTGGTGCATTACTCTGGAATTTTACCTATTAAAACAGAAGTTATGATAGCTCTGTATTGTGTAAGACCTCTGTTTTCTTGGGAAAAAACACATTGTTTCCAATAGAACTTACTCATTCAGACTTCTGGTTTTGATCTCCTGAAATATCTATGTTTTCATCTCTAAAACTATTTAGCAAATTCCACATTTGTTTTATGTAGATAGGGTTGTATATAAACTGTAATTCACGTTTTCCTGTAAAACAGTATGAAGAACGATAGCTTACAACCTCTTTAAAACCCATAGCATGACGGACATACTGCATTTGTAATAAAGAATAGTAAGAATAAAATATTGCTGCAAGCATACAGAATACTTTTTAATTCCACATGCCCCTGTACTTCATTAATACCTGCTGATAGGCTTCCCACAACTGCATATGGTCCATTCCAGATTCTGAAACTCGGTTGCATTAAAATGTGAGTGAAAATGCTTGAACTGCCTTTGAGCTTTTGGAATAAAGGGAGCGAGTGGACAGCATTATGATTTTATTCCCCTCACCCCCACCCAACCAGCTTGCCTTCTAAGACCTATGTTTTTTATATCCCCTGCATCCTTGGGCCTAGCATTATAAAGCACAATGAGAAGCCAAAAAAAAAAAAAACCTTTTGAGAAACTCTTTTCAAGTTAGTGTACCTATATGGACAAGGACTGTAGGGAGTTTTTCCTGCAGATGCTAACAACCTGGAAGAAGGAGTAGAATAGGAGCAGACAGGTTGCCTCCTCACCTAAATATCTGAATGTTGTGGGGGGGTTTGGGGATTTTTTTTGTTTTTTGTTTTTTGTAAAATCTTCAAATCATCAACTCACACACCACACTTTAAGTAGGACTTTATTTAGTATCTCCATACCAGTACTGGAACTTGACACAATTTTCCATACATGTGCATACACACTTAATAAATGTCTCCCTCTTGTAACTGCTATAAGAATTAGTGCTTACAGCATTGGGTATTCTGTTAAAATCATTAACTTGAAATCGTGTTCTTTCCAAGGGAATTTTATCAGAAAGAATATAAGGTGTTTTGAGCATGTGATTCCAAAGCAAAGGGAAAGCTAATTAAGAACTTAGTAGTATAACCACTGATTTAGCTATTTTACAGGTACAATTTGGAACTAAAGTGGTTTTTTAAAAAAATAGCTACCTTAGCCACTATGGTGGTAGGAGACAGATTTAATATTTATAGAGGTTCATATGTGGTACCTTTGGCTTTAAAAGTAATTGTGGTTGGCACTGTAGTAGGAAGTCATCTCAGGTCACTACTGACAACTAATATCCAATGTTTCTAGTAGGTGTGGGTCAGAATTTGATTTGTTTTTTGAGGAGGTGATTATCTATTTAGGGAAGGTAAGTTTTATTTTTGGCATTCATACTAAAATTCTCTATCCTGGTTCTTATGTTTTTGCACATTATAGATTCTCCAATAGAAATTTCTGATAACACAAGTGTTTAAAATCAGAAAATAGTTCACTTTAAAATAATTTAGTGTTCTGAAGGAGAAAAGGGTATTGTCTTTAATTCCTTCTTCATGGAGAAGTTTTAACTACATTTTAAAATTGTGCCTTATTACCTGATATACTAATGTGTATGGGTGGTATTCTTTTTGTTCCTATGTCTCAATATCTCTGCTTTTCTTTAAAATGAGGGTCTGCAAACTTTTTCTGTAAAGGCCCAGATAGTAAATATTTTAGGCTATGCAGGCCACATATGGTCTTTGTTGCATCCCCTCCCATGCCATCATCTTTTCCCGCTCTTTATTCTCCTCCTCTGTTTTTTAACCTTTTACCTTTTAAAAATATAGAAACCATTCTAAGCTTGAGTGGCCTACAAAAGCAGAGTCTGACCCACTGACTGTTTTAAGTGAGCCCCTAGTTTCCAAACCTAGTTCTGCCCAAGCTCACTTGTGATTTGGGGCCATTGGTACGTTCGGCTTTGGCTTCTCTGACCCTTTTATGAAGAGACCCTAAATGTCTTCCAGCTTGCATGGTCTATGAAATACCTATACATCTGCTTTTGTTTTTTCATTTTAAATACATAATGTAGTTGTTACAGAGTTTAGCTGTGCTTCAATTACATTTCATTAATGCCTGGGTTAGTATCATCTAGGGCTAAGCTATCTGGCATGTGAACTCAGTGTTAGAAAGTCTGAATTTGAGTCCTTGATTTGCCACTGACTAGACTCTGGTCTCAGGCAAGCCATCAGACCATTCTAAGTTTCAATTTCCTCTTCATCAAATTGAGGAAATAACACCAACTCTGCCTACCTCTTAAAATTGCTTAATTTTTTTCTAATTGAAATGGAGATACTGAAAATGCTTTGTAAACTACAAAACATAAAATATTTTAAATCATTCTTTTAAGCTACATGCTTTTTATAACTGTGAATTTCTCTAGAATTTTTTATTACAGGAAAAAAATGTTTTTAATTTAAAACCGCTAACTTAAATAACAGTAGACAATAAGGCCAATAGTTCTTAGTATAAGATTTGGAGAAGAGTATGCCTAGTAAATGCCTAGTTCTTCAAGGTATCAGTAACTCTTTCAAACCAGAGCTAATACTTCGATTTTGATTACATTATTCCTTTTCTAATGGTATCAGGTGTTCTCTAGAATATAGATAACATAGTTCTTAATATAATGCCTTGCACATAGGAACCTCTCAAATATTTGCTGACTTTCTCTAGGACCTTAGTCTGCTTTGGCATCAGATGTTCCTATTTAACCTCTCAGCTGTAAATAATTGCATTTTTATACTTAGAGTATAAAACTGTTGGCTTTCCTTCCTTCGTAGTTGTTATTAAATTCTCCACAGATGTTTGCTTCATTCCCTCAATAGTTCTCTTTTCTTCTTTCTTCAGTGACAGAAAAATGGAAAGAAGAATATTGCCTAAGACTGGACAAGTCTTAACAATTACAAGATAGTTAATTCCCAGTTTGCTCTTTTTCTTACCCCCCCCCCACATCAGTTTTTTCCATCAAAAGCCACTTTAAACCAATTTTCTTGTAATAAAAGCTATACCTTGGTTAATGGAAGCTAATCTGAGTGGGGGCAGGTGGGAAGGAAACTCTAGAAATCTGAGATACTTAGTTTTGTGATATATACAACTTAAAGAGGAAAAAAGCAGACTGACCTAATTCTGTGCTCCTCAAATCTGACTATACATTTGAATCACCAGATGAACTTTGAAAAACCAAGGATTTCCTGGCCCTGATGCAGACTTACTGAATCAGAATCTTTGAAGGGGTCAGGCCTAGGAAAAGATATTTTTAAAAAGACTCAGTTTGAAAACCAGTAAAGTAGTTGCTACCGTGGTCGTTAGAGTAGGACACATGTGAGTTTGAATTCTGGCGCTGTTATTTACTACCAATATAAATTTGAGCAAATTATTTTACCCAAAAAAGTAAAGATAATAATGAAATTTTATGTTATAGAAGTTTTCAAGGATTAAATGAGATAGTATAGCATTTAAGTGCTTGACACATAACACCCAATAAATTATTTATTATTGTACATAACTGTAGTATTATTTTTCTTACAGATCCTGTATTTCTTAGAAAAATGTTAAACAGAATTTAAATTTTGAATACAGTTTTACTTGAATTAGAATTTGAATAGAAATTTATCTCCTCACAATCTCATGTTAAATTAGTTCTGCTACCTGTGAATTTTCACAATCGTCTTAATAAAAATATCAAGCTATAACTCTGTAGTTTTCTTATGAGAACTGGGCACTTTTTATAGTGTTAGCAAGTACATGTTTCCAGTAGGCCGAGGAGAATAAACCTGTCCATTTGGCAGAAACAACTACTTCGAATTCTAATCTAATGCAGTAAAAAAAAATTTTTTTTTAAAAGAAAGAGTACATTTTTTTAATGTTCATTGCTTGATTTCCACAAGGCCCAACTTGATTTTTTTTTTTTTTTTTTTAAAGACTAAAGCCACAGCTGAGTCAGGGGAAGCTAGTACATGTGAGAATATGGGATATGGATGGTAATTTTAGCAAACATTTAGTTTTCTTTAAAAAACTGCTTTTAAATATTATAGCAGAAGAAAGAAATTATATGTCAGTTATATGTGTTAAGTATCTCTATAGACTTCTATAGTTTTTAGCATCCTAAATATTGTGAGATCCATGAAGAAGATTTTTACCCTCTTATGTTTGCCCCTACTTTGAGGAAATAAGTCCATTCTTATTTTTCATGCTTCATGCATTATGCCATGCTAAGTATTGTCTTACTTTAAAAAAGAAAAAAATCATTGGCCCAGTAGTTTGGATGTGTTCTATGAAACAATTAATTTCCTACCACAGTTATGTACTAAGAGGATTCCATTCAGTAAGGTCTAGTATAACCATTGCTAAAATAAAAATAAGCAGTGAAAAGCCATTATAAAATAGCCAGTAATGTTAGTTCTTTGAGTTAGAACAATAAATTCCTAGGCATAGCTGCATAAATTACTACATCAGTTGAATTTGGCCAAGTCAAAGCTCTAGTTTACGGCAGAGGCAAGCTTAAAACTCTGGTCTTTTGGTGGAAGCTATCCCTTTATTTAGAGGATGAGGCCTAAGTTATGACATTTTGGTGCTCACCCCTTCCAAGAGATGGATTTGGTTGATGGATTCTTAGAGACTATTGAGACCAGGTATTCGAAGACTTGGAATAATATTAGTAATAACAGTTAACCTTTATTCAGACACTGAGTTGGTGTTTTACCAACTTCTAATTTAATTTGTATTCAGTCACCTTATGAGATACTGTTATTACATCTATTTTAGAGTTTATTATCTACCTAATATTAATAATTCTGTAACATTAAAAACAGCCATAATATTAAGTATTATTAGAGTAGCTACTGTAGGACCTTGTATTTGACACTGCCCTTTACTTTGTATTTTACACATTATTTCATTTAACAGGATGATCTTGTAAGAATATAAGTATGAAATTTCACATTTCAGACATACCTCCTGACACTAAACAGTTATAGTAACTTACCCAAATTCATACAAACTGAGGTTTGAACTCAGGTTTGATTCCAAATTTCATTCCCTGTCCCACAGCATTCCTCTTCAGAGCTATACTCAGTAAAAGTGTCATTACTTGGGCAATAGGGTAGGAGTGTCAGAGCAGGATATCCTCTCTTCTTAAACATGTAGGAGTTCTCCCAGTTGGTATGCGTTAATTTTCTAAGATAAAAATATGTCACTGTTTTACTGTTGTCCAATTGTAGAAAGTCAGTTTAGAGCTACAACACAAAAGGACTTTTAAAAGTTACTGGAAGCTAAGTGTTGTATTGGCTTTCTATGAATTACTCAGAAATCTTCTCCAGGTATGATTTTCTCCAGGTAAGATTGCTGAATTACTCAGAAATCTTCTCCAAGGGGTCTTTTGTTAGGTGAAGTTGGAACATAGATTCAAAATGCTAAGCTTTGGCTCTTTTGTAGCTAACCTGATTAAACATTTAAAGTCTCACATTCAGGGACCTGGGTGGCTCAGTTGGTTAAGTGACTGCCTTCCGCTCAGGTCATGATCCCCAGTGTCCTGAGAAAGAGCCCAGGATTGGGCACTGAACTCAGAGGGGAGTCTGCTTCTCCCTCTCCCTCTGCCCTGCCCAACTTGTGCTTGTTTGCTCTCTCTCTTGCACTCTCTTTCTCAAATAAATAAATAAAATCTTTTTTAAAAAATAAAGTCACAAATTCATGATAAGGATGTAATATCAAGAGGCTTCCAGGTGGCTCCGTTGGTTAAGCATCTTCCGTGGACTCAGGTCATGGTCCCAGCATCCTGGGATGGAGCCCTACATCAGGCTCCCTGCTCAGCGGGGAGTCTGCTTCTCCTTCTGCCTGCTGCTCCCCCCGCTTGTTTACTCTCTCTCTCTGTCAAATGAATAAATAAAATCTTTAAAACAAAAGAATGTAGTATTAGAATTTTTATAGGTTTTAATAATTAGTAACATAGTAGCCTGGGAAATCCTGTGTAAGAATTATTTTGGAGAAGATGAACCATGAGAGACTATGGACTCTGAAAAACAACCTGAGGGTTTTGAAGGGGCAGGGGGGTGGGAGGTTGGGGGAGCCAGGTGGTGGGTATTATAGAGGGCACACATTGCATGGAGCACTGGGTGTGGTACAAAAAGTATGAATTCTGTTAACGCTGAAAAGAAATGAAATAAAAAAAATTATATATGAATTTGAAACATATATATTTGAATTATATAGTATATACAATTGAATTATATATGTTATAAATATATATGTAATTTGAAATCATATATTATACATGTAACATATATATAATTTGAATATACAAATAAAAAAAGGATTATTTTGGAGACAGATCATACATACATTTCTATTTTAGTTCACAACTGCTAATAATATGATTGATATTGATAATATATTGATTCATCTTAGATGGATATTATGACTACAGGATAATTAAAATAAGGGATGATCTTAACACAAGCAGTGGAAAACTGAATAAAAAAATTTTTTTTAAGATTTTTATTTATTTATTTGACAGAGAGAGAGATCACAAGTAGGCAGAGAGGCAGGCAGAGAGAGGGAGGGAAGCCGGCTCCCCGCTGAGCAGAGAGCCCAATGCGGGGCTCCATCCCAGGACCCTGAGATCATGACCTGAGCTGAAGGCAGAGGCTTAACCCACTGAGCCACCCAGGTGCGCCTGAATAAAAATTATTAAGGATAGAAGTTTTACTTTTACTTTTCCAAGATCATGGTTTTTCAGAACATGAGATGGTTCCACATTATTATATTCTGCCTAAGATGCTTTTATTTACTAAAATATACCTTTTAGTAAATAATTATAACATGTTCCGGTAGAGGTTGGTGGGCATGTCAAAGCTGGATGCTTCATTTTCTTTAATGGTAATGTATTTTTCTGATTTGTAGGCTTTTGTTTTCTAAAATCTAATAACCTTATAAAAGATATATCATTATTAATTTGAACGCTATTTGGAGTGTCTAACTGAATGCCTTCAGACATTTTTTTCTGTAGTTTTGTAGTTTTCCTGTAAGTTTCATTCTTTAAAAATATTGACCTTTAGGATCATGAAAGGAAAATAATGAAAACTGTATTTATGAAGAGTAGTAAAAGAACTGAACGTGTATATCTTTAGGGATGAGGAATGTGAAGCCTTTTGAGATGTTCCTAACCCCACATGCTATTTGACCATTTAAAAATGGGAGTACAGGGGCGCCTGGGTGGCTCAGTGGGTTAAGCCTCTGCCTTTGGCTCAGGTCATGATCCCTGGGTCCTGGGATCGAGCCCTGCATTGGGCTCTCTGCTTGGCGGGGAGCCTGCTTCCCCTCTCTCTCTGCCTGCCTCTCTGCCTACTTGTGATCTCTCTCTCTGTCAAATAAATAAATAAAATATTTAAAAATAAATAAATTTAAAAAATGGGAGTACAGGTGTGGGTGGTGTGGGGGGCTGTGCAGAACATGTACCTGCAAATTCTGATGAATGGCATCTGCTGGCATGTGAGAGGAGCACCACTTGTGATTGTTGATTCTGCTTTTGATCAGAAATATGCTGAGATTTTAAATTTTCTCTTTGTAATTAGAGTATTATGGAGATAGTACAGTCTATATTTATTAAGAATATTAATAAATGTTCTCTTGGATATTTCTGTTTGAAGCTTAGAAAAATCTGGCATCAAAACTATATTTATTACTGACTCCAAGTAATAATTGAATTATTTTATCAATTGTATCTAAACTAAAGATCCTCCACAATTCTTTATGCCCTAAGGAAAAAGGCTGAATTTAATATTTAAGTTATAATGTAGAAATGTAAATATATAATATTTAAATATTAAGATTATTTAAATTATTTAAATGCTCTTCTTCTGGACTTTAAGAAAAAAGGAAAGAAGTGAAATTACTCTTTTATTCTTATAAATCTTTTGCTTTTATTCCCTATTGTTAAATATATAGAATACAATATTATATAGTCCACATAAATTAAAATTTTGTATATTTTTAGGATTTACATTTTATATATAAATATTTATAAGATATTTATATTTACATTTTTAGGATATATATTCTTGTATCTGTTCCTTAGTAGAATGGATACATTCCTACAAAGTTTGCTCTGCAGCAACTTTCTATTTGAGTCATTTTTTTCTCAGTAATTTCCATTATAATGTTAAAAGTACAAGCCATTCTATTTCTGACCTCTATCAAAATCATTTTCTTTATTGAAGTACAGTTGACAAATTATGTTTGTTTTTAAACATCTGTATCCTTAAAAGCAATAACTTTCCCATCCCATAAAATATTAACAACCTTGAAATATTAATAACACTTCTGCAGTGCACTTAAAAGCCAGAATCTTTGGCAGAAAGATTATCATTCTTATTTTTCTTCATGAAGTATTCTTTAATCATTAGATGATCACATGAGCTTTAGTGATTAGGCTACACTTTTATGCTAGTTTGGAACTACTTTGTCACTTCAAATATTATCTCCAGGTTAACAATATCTTTTCCTTAGTCTTTTTCCTCCCTCATAACCTACTGATCTTTTCCAAAAGTCTTGACTTGAATCATTCTATTTTAAAATGCCAGTCATAAAAATTAATTTTTTTGATGGTTTATTATATATCAAATCACAAAAGCATCAGATTATATATCATCTACATACGATATTATATCAGATTGTAGTTAGGCATCATAATAGGTGTGGACTATTAGATGTTGTACTGGGCCCCCAAGTTCTGAGAATCAGCTAGCTCTTGCTCTGTAGAACAATGCTGAGGCAGTTGACAAGTATCTTAAATTTGCAGCTTTATCAGATAAATTGCTATTCATTATTCCTAAATGCACATCCTTCTTACAGGGTTAAGTATATGAGATAATTTCTGTAAAACACTAAGGAACCAAACATAGTTGTTGGTTATGGCTGTCACGACTTCATGTCATTCTTCTCTGGGTCACACTTCCCCTTTTTTTCCAAGGATTTTCTGGAGCTTTTATATGCATCTCAAAAAAATATATATATTTTTCTCAAATCAGTATATCACACACTTGAAACCAATATATCATTGCATGTCAGTAATTTTAAAAATAGCATTGTTTTGTGTTGTTTCAGGTTAACTCAGCAGCTGAGCAGAAAGGTAAATGGCTGCAAAAGGTTAAGAAATGCTGAGACTATTGCACAGACGCTTTTCCAGTCTCTTCCTTATATAAAAAAATGTTCTTATATTTATCTTTCTAGTAGTGTCACTGTAACCCATTTAATAATATATGAAAAAGAGGATCATTTAGATGGAAAAAATAAAATGGTCAGAGGCAAATAGTGGAAATTGATTATTACTCCCCAACTTTTCTTTGAACATCACCCTATGTAAAACTATATTAATATAAAATAGCAGAAAAGTAATATTAAATATGAACCATCCCTGCTATTCCTGGCCAGGCTTATTTATTGGCTTCTTGATATAATTTCTGAATTTCAGAATCCAAGTATTAGTATGTGCTTAAATATTTTTAAAAATTTAAGATTCAGAAATTAGCAATCTATATTTGGTTTCTGGATATTAAAATTCTAAGCTCCCAAACAGCTTTATGTAATAGTCTCCCTTGATTTTACTAATTTACCATGTAAGGAAGGGTCCTAAGATCTCAGGAGCCAATTAATTGAAGTTAAACCTTATGCTCCAGATCCTTTGATTCAGAAAAATGATTATGTACATATTGCCATTGCTTTGCCTTTGTACCTCATTTCCCCTTCATGGAATGCCCTGCCTGCTCTCAGCCTAGCGAGCCCTGGCTCATCCAATAAAACACAGTGTAGGTGTCACATGTGTCCTGGTGTACCTTTCTGCCCTTCTCACACCTCAGAGATACCCAGATCAAGTTGTTAACAAGTCGATGCTTTCACTTTGCACACATATAATACTATGGACTATCCAGTATAACTATACCCTGAATAAGTTTCTTGCCACTGTTTCTCTCCAATTCCCTGACCATGCTTACTCACTTTGGCTACCACCTTAACCTTCATTCCTGATTGCTGTCTTCCCCTTGTCTATACCAACCTTTTGCCTTGATTACTTCTACCAGTTGGATCTGGGTTCCTTTTAATCTTACCCATTTGCTAAAGTCACTTGAATAATACATTCTTCGTAGGTAATAGTCTCAGGGTAGTATAACAATACTGTATTCTCTTTTTTTAATTAACATATAATGTATTATTTGTTTCAGGGGTACAAGTTTGTGAATCATCAGTCTTACACAATTTACAGCACTCACCATAGCATATACCCTCCCCATGTCCATCACCCACCCACCCCATCCCTCCTACCCCCTAAAATTGCACATCAGTTTAAATGTCTAAGAGATGGTAAAGAGAAGCTCCCAAAGATGTTGTGTGCACTAGTAGTTGAAGTAGTGGGTATATCTCTGCTTCAGTAATAGCACTTTTGGCATCATACCAGCATCCGAATTAATTCCGGAAAAATACGTGTCACGTTTTGTTTCATCAGTTTTCCATCTCAGCACTAATGATCGAGGCAAAAAATAAAGCAGTGTATCTAACCTCATCTGATTTCATGGTCATGGCCAGATTTCACAGAGATGAATAGAGGACTTTGAAGTATCACTTTTCTAGTTAGATTTCCATCTTTCCTGTGTATGTTTCATAGAGCCAGCAGAATGAGAAAGGGTCTGAAGGGTACCTCTATCTTTTCTTCCTCCTCCTCCTCCAATGAAAAGACTTCCTCTCGTAGATTAGTGGTTGGAGTTAATAATACCAGTATTCACAGGAATAAAAGAAGAATTGATGACGCCTGAGGAAATCAGGTGCTACTCTGAGTAGGTTTATTAGATAGAATCATGACTTCTATACTGTCTAGTGATACTGGGGGCATTTTGTTGTTCATATTTGTTACAAAATCCACTCTCTGGTTGTGTGGATATTGTGAAGAATGTTCATAAGCCAGAATACTGCCTCAGATTTCATCAGGATCTGTGCTTACGGGATTCATCCCTTAACCCTGCTGCAGAAGGGTTCCATCTCCTTGGTACCTGAAAATTGTGTGAAAGAGTACAGAGATTTAAAAAACTGCTTCCATGCAATATTTGCAGATATGTTACTTTCTACCCATTATTCTAATAAATGCCCTCCTCATGCTATCAGGAAGCACTTTCCACAGACTTCAAACTTGTGGTAGTTATGTATCAGTTACAGGCCGTTTAGCAAAATAATCAAAAAAGTAAAGAAAGAGACATTGTTGTTTGTATTCATTTAGTCATTTTAAAAGTGAAATTACTATTTGACTCATACAAGTGATCTTACCACAGAAGAAATATAAACCCTGTCTTTAGATATTTTGGTCAAGTATTATCGACTTCATAATGTTAGCTCAATTCTATGAGAAGGAATGTCTTAACTGATTGATTGGTTTGGATAAAGGAACAGAGCATGCCCACCTCAACCCATTGAGTTTTTCTTTTTGGAACTGCCGGGAGGCAGAGAAGTTCTGTGATGCCTACTCTTCCTTACTGTTAGTTTATAGAGAAAGTTTTGCCCCTGAGGAAGAGCTCACAAAGCCTGAATAGACAAAAGCATCCAATTCAGAGGTGAAATATTAAGAAGCCCATGTGACTATACACATAAGCTACATTCTCCAGTAAGAAAATACCTGTTTTGTTTTGTTTTGTTTTGTTATAAATTTTTTTATTTTTTATAAACATATAAAGTATTGGGGCGCCTGGGTGGCTCAGTGGGTTGGGCCGATGCCTTCAGCTCAGGTCATGATCCCAGGGTCCTGGGATCGAGGCCCACATCAGGCTCTCTGCTCGGCAGGGAGCCTGCTTCTCTCTCTCTCTCTGCCTGCCTCTCTGTCTACTGTGATCTCTGTCTGTTAAATAAATAAATCTTAAAAAAAAAAAAAAAACCATATAAAGTATTTTTATCCCCAGGGGTACATGTCTGTGAATCGCCAGGTTTACACACTTCACAGCACTAACCATAGCACATACCCTCCCCAATGTCCATTATCCCACCCCCCCTTTCCCGACCCCCCTCCCCCCAGCAACCCTCAGTTTGTTTTGTGAGATTAAGAGTCACTTATGGTTTGTCTCCGTCCCAATCCCATCTTGTTGCTTTTCTTCTTTTCCTACTCCCCTAACCCCCCATGTTGCATCTCCACTTCCTCATATCAGGGATATCATATGGTAGCTGTCTTTCTCTGATGAAAATACCTGTTTTGGTAAGTTGATCTCTGTATTTCTTTCTTCTCTGTGTTCTCTCATCCTCTCATATCTTTCTCCTTCTCTCTGTTTCTCCCTACCCCCCATTCAAACCCCTGCTATGTTCGGATCCATGGGGAAGATAGGATTATATTGTAGCATACACCCCCTCCCAAAACTTTAATAGGATCAGTGCCTTTTTTTGTTTGCTTGTTTCTGTAATTGTCTTTTTCCTATTACTTTGTGTATCTTCATATATTCTGGTTACTAATCCTTTGTCAGTTATATCTGACTCAGATGTCCTCTCCCCGTTCTATTACTGAGCTTTACACTTTGTTTATATTTTATGTAGTCTTAATTGTAGGTGAATTTTGCACTTTTGTGCAGTCAGATTTATCAGTCTTTTCCTTTTTGTGCTCTTTATGTCTTAAAGAAATCCTTCTGCACACCCAAAATTGTACTTACTAAATACTTTAAAATTACCTTTATATATAGGTCTTTAATCAGTCTGGAGTTTTGATATATTCAGTGCTGCAATAAATACTCATGCATCTCCTTTTTTTTTTTTTTAAAGATTTTATTTATTTATTTGACAGAGATTACAAGTAGGCAAGAGAGGCAGGCAGGGAGAGAGAGGAGGAAGCAGGCTCTCCGTGGAGCAGAGAGCCCGATGTGGGACTCGATCCCAGGACCCTGGGATCATGACCTGAGCCGAAAGCCGAGGCTTTAACCCACTGAGCCACCCAGGCGCCCCACTCATGCATCTCCTCATACAGACTTGCATTTTCTAATCAGAGGCTCCTAGCCACATAGAGCTCTTTAAATTTAAAGGAAAACTGAAGGAAATTTAAACTTCAGTTTTTCAGTCTCACACTAGCCTTATTTCAAGTCCCATAGTCCCTTGTGGTTAATGACCTTTCTGTTGGAACAGTACAGATACAGAACATCTCCATCACTACACTAAGGCATCTTTTGCTCTTTCCTAGTGTCTTTACCAGGACCCTTTTCATAGTAGGCTTGGATTGCAGTTTCTCTTCTCCTGGACCCTTTTAAAGTGTGTTGAAAAGGCAGCTAGCTTCTCATCTTCCATTAGCTTCTTCTGTGAATTAGAGCTGCTCCCAGGTGAAAAGCTGCCCTAAATACAGGACTCATCCCTGTAGTCCTCCTTCTCCCATTATTACTTGTTAGTTTTCTGATTCCTTCAACTAAATGTTTTTCTCTAGTTTTTCTAGTTATTCTGAGTGAGCCGGAGGGTTTGTTTAAATTACCCAGATTCTCCATTTTTCAAAAATGCAAGCTACCCAGCATCCAGGCTCACATTTATTCCTTAACTAAAATATTGTTCATTTGTATAAAAGTTTGATTCCTTTACCCTTAATCTGGAGCTAACTCTATTTGAATTAAATATTTTTTTAAGTCAATATGTTTTTCTTTCTAAATCCAAATCTAGTTTTTTATCCTTTGATTAGGCCTGCCTGTTTGTCAAGTAAACAAATTGGTTCATTAAAAAATATACCAATCCAGCATTAACTTTAAGCATAAACATAAATTAGAATATCTGCTTAATATTTCTGAGGTACTTGTGAATAAATAAGAAATAAGTCTCGGTTTTATCTGAAAAAGTATGTTGTTCATTTCTTTTTACATGTTTTGCTTGCTCAACTATTGAACAACTTTAATTCTTCTGGTGATCCCAGTAATACAAGTGGTCTTGGAAACCTGGAGCTTCTAGTAAAACTTTGTTGAAACATGATTTTGTGATGAGAATTATAAACTTTGCAGATTAACACAGTGAGAAAATCCAGCTTGCAGCATTAAAAGCTAAACTGCCTGATACTGATTTCAATAAGGCTATTGTTAATGCAAGTGCATGTTTAATATTGTGACATTAATGCAGTACTACCAACATTAAAATAAATACTCCAGACTTCAGTGCATTCAGAAAGCATGAAGGAAATTGAAAACACTGTTCTTAAAGTTTTTCAAACACTCCCTAATGTTACAACATTTTTATACTTTTATTCATATGATTTGTTGGCCTACAATGCAATATGCAGAGAATATGACTGAAGATAACTGTTATTACTGATTATTGCTAATAAACTTTAAGTTGCTGAATGCTATAATAACAAGTACTGTATATCATAGATAAAAGAAAAGCATAATCATTCAATGGCCAATGAATAAATGATTTCACAGTTTAAAGCATTTAATAAGACTGAAATCCATAAGAAAGCTGTTCTCTGGTGTACGATTACCAGAGAGGTTCACTAGGTCAGAGTAAAAGCAAGGAAGATTGGTCTTAATATCCCGTATGCAGTGTACCTTTGTCTCTTAATAAAAAGGTGAAAAAGAACATGAAATACAGACTTGTACTTTCATCAAGATTTAAACCAGAGTTGACATCTTTAAAATATGCCTCAAAAATGAGAAATATAGAAATGTCATCACTTACACAAAGAAGAAAAAAATAACCTTATATAGCCCATCTGAATCATTCCTGAAAACAGACCACACACAAACTTAACATTTTAAGCCAAGAGGGCTTTAACATATAAAGGGGGAAAAGAGACTTAATGGCATCAGAACTAATGTCCCCTGAGTATTGAATGGAAAGGTATAGTGTAATAGGGCAAGTATTCTTCCATCAGCCTGTCAGATTATTTTCCAATGTTTCCTAGAGTGAGAAAGTAATTAATTCTCTATACTTCATTGAAGCATAAGGCTCTATTAAGCAACAATTTGAAATGACCATATAAAATATCTTATTATATATGAACTGTAGTCTTGGACAAACTAATCATGAAAGTCTTTTTATAAGGTAACTTACAGAGTTGTACGGTTTTTATGTTAATATGTAACTCACAGGCTGCTTTATGTTTTATGTTTTATAAGTGATTCTTGGAAGTTTTAAAGAATTTGTACAATTCATTATTTGTTCTTGGATGGCTTTGGGGATTTAAAGGGCATGAGAATGCCAAAGGGAATCATCTGCTTTCCTGCCATAAGAAACAATAGCACTAGCGGAGAGAAAGCATGTTTGATGTAAAAGCTAGAGAAAAACTCACTGAAACCTCAGGATTTCGTTTTACTTTTAATAGTAGCCTTTTTTTTTTCCTTTAGGAATTTATGCACATCCTCAACAGAGAAACTATGAACTTTCTGAACTTTTTAAAAAATTTTATTTATTTATTTGACAGAGAGAGTGAGAGAGCACAAGCAGGCAGAGCAGCGGAGGGAAAGGGAGAAGCAGGCTCCCCACTGAGCAGGGAGCCTGATGCAGGGCTCTATCCCAGGACCCCGGCCTCACGACCCAAGTCAAAAGCAGTCGCTTAACCAACTGAGCCACCGAGGCACCCTACAGTAGGTTTTTGAAAGGGTGTTTGATATTGAATTAAGACTGAGCCATTTAAAAAAATGTATTATAGGGAAAGCAAATTTGTCTCAGTGAGTTATATAAAATCTAAGGGGTTTCAAAAATTCAAAAAGATACAAAGGAAATAATATTATTTCAGTTGCATTTTGATTAACAAGTTCATTTATTTGGATTTTTAAATAATGTTTAAATTTTTTAATACCTATTCAAATATGATGATCAGCGTATTACCTTAACCATGAGATTTGCTAGTTTCATGGTGATGACAAAAGTAAGTTGTTCCTCAGCTCTTGGGCAAGACTGATACTGGTTAACAGAAGTAGAAGTAGTAATGAAAATAATGATCTCTTAATAATACTCCTTACTTAATTACCATCTATTTTCCAATTTTCTTTTAGGGTACCCCCCATAATATTATTATTCCTAAATAGTAAATAGGGAAGATAAGGCAAAGACAAGTCAAGTAACTATAAATCTTCATCATCCTTTCATTCATTCACTCAATGAATTTTTTTTATTCCCTTCCTAGATATTAAACTAATAGTAGCTTAATAACAGACACCATATGGTGACTCAAGCAGTTAAGCAAAGCAGTTGACAAAGTAAAACAGAAGCATGAATATTTTACATACTTCTCTCATCACTAAGACATCATGCCAGTTAATCAAGTAAAAAATATATCAAACCAATTTGTTTTATGTAGAGAAGAATTGATCCAAGACATTCCCTTTTCTCACATTTACTTGCTCTCCTGAGAACTCAGTCTGAATCTTGTTAAAGCTAATGGATAAGATATGTACCAAAATGTATCACAAATACAAAGCAACATGAGGTCAGTCTATGAGTTTCAAATTTTGTTTTTTTTCTAAAGCTAAAATACCTTGTTTAAAACTTATACTGAGAAGTGTCAGATTCAATTAACAGGTAATACTTTTGCATAGAAGTAGTTCAGGGGAAGAATCTCAATAGTAAATGAATGATGAAAATATAGTGCATGTAGAAAGAGGGATTATAAGTTTATATATGTGTAGCATACATTTATGATTTTAAAATCTTGATTACAAAACTGACATAAAATTCAAGTTTAACGACATACTGCATTAAGATAAGAATCTTAATCCTCCAAGAAAAGAAAAACAAAACAAAGCCCAGATAACAGGTTTCTTTTGGTGATGATCTACCAGGTATTACAGATGTGATTTCCCTCTTGTTCTGCTGTCTCCAGTGTCCCTCAGTCATTATAGGCAGAGCATCAGTCCAGTAACTCTTCCTGTTAGTATTGGTGGCGACAACCAGTCTGACCCAAAAAGAAACCAACACTCCTTCCCAACCTGGAAATGCTGGTAATTTATTTCACTGGCTCCCACTCCCTGAAACCCGCCCCCACCCCTACCACCAACAACAGGTTTGTTTACTTAAAATGCAGAATACCTTTTTCACATGTAAGACGATTGGATTCTTTAAATACTAAGTGACTTAACTTGGGTTTCCTGAGCATTTCACATGAAAATAAAAAGCATATAATTTTTTTTCCCACATTAGACCATTACCTCTAAACTTTAGAGAATTTCATATGGTGCGTGCTCAATAGGATCTTGGTTTATTTGCTCTTTGTTTTTCGAGTATAACCAGATGGGAGAATGAAGAGAATAAAGTGAAAATTACGAAGCATACTTCTGATACTCTGAGTTTGTTACCATCTAATAGTATTAGAAGCAGTGTCACTGTAATTTCCATTTGCAGCCCTATGTGTAGTGTTAGTAAGACTCTTGCCATGGGTGTCTTTACTATTTCTAGATTGGTAGTGGTCATCTTCTGTCAATCCAAACCTCTTTCTTAAATATAAAATCCTGAATAAAATGAGTTGAAAATTAATAATATTCAGCAAGGGGACGCCTCGGGTAGCTCAGTTGGTTCATCTGCCTTCGGCTCAGGTCATGATCGCAGAATCTTGGCATTGAGTCCCATGTTGGGCTCCTCGCTCAATGAAGAGCCTGCTTCTCCCTCTGTCTGCCACTCTCCCTGCTTGTGTGCTCGTGCTCTCTCTGTCTCTCTGACAAATAAACAAAATCTTTAAATATATATATTCAGCAAGAATGTTGTCCTTTTGTCTCAAAGAAGATGATGTTATCAATACCAGTATTAACAGGGCACTTGCTTTAAAAGACTAAATATCCTACTTCTGTTTTTTATTACTATGAACAAGAATACTAACAGTCTTTATTGCAAATAGTCAGTCATTTGAAAGAGTTGTCTAAAACCACTGGATTTACACACTTTATATTGGCCATACCCAAGTTTATTATAGGTAGTTAAAAACATTTAAAGTACATATTGAAATTCATCGAACCAGTCATTACAATTTAAGGAGGGCATTGGTTTTTGTATTTTAGACGACGTAAGCCCAAATAATATGAATAACCATTAGTTTTTATTATAATTGTGTATTTTTCCCTACTTATCCCTAGTTAATTCCTGTTATTTCTTAAATCCATCCCTAGGTTGAGAACAGAGATATTTGCATGTAGCAGATACTATAAAGACAAATAAGATTAAAAAAATAAAGTCAAAACATATTCAATTCCCTATTAGGCTCACCTGACCATGCTCACTAGTTTGACTCTAGTTCCTTTTTCAAATGCATATATAGTTGACTTTCAAGGATACTTTGAGACGGAGGCAGGTGTTAATATATAAAATTCAAAATATTAACTCTATAAGTTTTTTAATGTGGACTTACAAATTCTATTTAGATAACATTTAAATAACAAATAACAATTTAAATAACATTTAAATTCATTAAATAACAAGATCGTGAAACCTCCAACATAACCCTTCTTAAGATGGTAAGAAACCAAGTTGAGGCATCCAGCATACAGTTGCCCACAGCCCCCTCCCTACTTCACATGCTTGGTATTGCGGGAGGAGTACACATACATGTATGTGATTATACCTGTCTGATTAAAGTGTTCCTGTCTCCCTTGGGTCTCTGGCTTTCTAGTTGAACCCTGTTTGAGACCACTGCCCTGTTTGAAGGAATCTTTCCATATTCTTTCTAGAATTATATCTTCATTTTTTGAGTTTATTCCTTCTCAGATGGATATCTTTAACTGAAGCAGGACTTTACCCAATACTAAAAAGCACCACTAAGTAGAACCATTGAAAGGCAAAGTATCTTCCTACCCTAGGGTTGGGTTCTTTTTTCCACTTGAGATTAGTATGTGTTAAAATTGACTTATCGGAGGCTGAGGAGCCGGCTGCTTGAACTCTGCCGCGCCGGGTTTTTTGAGCTGCCGCGAGCGCTGGGAGGGAGGAGAGCGCGACACCAGACGGAGGACCGGGTTCAACACCAGGATTGGTCGCAAGTAGGAAGCTTTCGCCACTACAGCGGGACCCTTGGGCTGTGCTGACGGTGTTTCCTGGGAGGCTGTAGCGGGCGCCGCGCTCAGGTGCGGAGTGTCTTTCAGGCACAAAATCAAGGAAGGGCGGGGGAGGAGCACGATGGCGGAGAA
>PISX010020338.1:0-36023 GCA_004024625.1 Mellivora capensis | reverse complement strand
GATTCTGCCTCAGGCAAAGACATTTGAGAATCACAGCAACAGGCCGCCTGCCCCAGAAGATCAGCAAGAACTTCCAGCCAAGACCAAGCTCACCGATCAATGAGAACTGCGGAACTCCACAGCTAGGGGAAAGCAACACGGAAAATTCATGGCTTTTTAGCCATGATCCTTTAGTCTTTCAAAGTTAAATTAAAAAAAAATTTTTTTTCTTATTCTATTCTAAAAAATTTTTCCTCTTTCCTATTTTAACATTTTTTAACATTTTTAAACTATTTTATCTTATCAATACCTTTTTAAAAAATCTTTTTAAATTTTCATTGTTATAGTCATATTCTATCCCTTCATTGTATTTAGCCTTATTATTTTGTATACAAATGGGTTTTTCTTTCTTTAAAAATTTGGGATACAGTTTCTTCTAAGAGATCAAAATATACCCTAAATCTAACACACGGCTTTATTCTCATCTCCAGCCCGATCACATTCTTTCCTATTTTTTTTTCTTTTTTCAACCAACTTCTTATCTTATCAATTCCTTTTTTAGAATCTTTTTAAATTTCATCTTCACAGTCATATTCCACCCTTCATCATGTTTACACTTATTTTTCTGTGTATATGTTTTTCTTTCTTTAAAATTTTCAGAGGTAGTTCCTTCTAACAGACTAAAATACATCCAAAATCAAGTGTGTGATTCTGTTCTATTAATGTGATATATATGTGTAATATATATATTACATACATACATATTAAATACATATATACACACATATATACATATATATGAATATATACATACATGTGTGTGTATGTATATATATATATATATATATTTTTTTTTTTTTTTTTTTTTTTTTTTTTTTTTTTTTTGCCTTTTTCTCTTCCTTTCTTCTCCCCCCAGTTTCAGGTCTCTTCTGATTTAGTTAGTGTATATCTTTCTCATGTCATTGCTACCCTTATGGTAGTTTGCTCTCTCATTCATCTATTTTTTTTTGGTAAAGATTTTATTTATTTATTTGACAAAGATCACAAGTAGGCAGAGAGGCAGGCAGAGAGAGAGGAGGAAGCAGGCTCCCTGCTGAGCAGAGAGCCCGATGCGGGATCGATCCCAGGACCCTGGGATCATGACCTGAGCTGAAGGCAGAGGTTTTAACCCACTGAGCCACCCAGGCGCCCCTCATTCATCTATTTGTATCTGGGTAAAATGACAAGGTGAAAAAACTCACCACAAAAAAAAGAACAAGAGGCAGTACGACGGCTAGGGACTTAATCAATAAGATGTCAGAACTAGAGTTCAGAATGATGAGTATCAAAGTGCCAGCTGGGCTCAAAAAAAGCATGGAAGATACTAGAGAATCCCTTTCTGCAGAAATAAAGTCCCTTTCTGGAGAAATAAAAGAACTAAAATCTAACTAAGATGAATCAAAAAAGCTATTAATGAGGTGCAATCAAGAATGCAGGCTGTTAATGCCAGGATAAATGAGGCAGGAGAGAGAATTAGTGATATAGAGGACCAAATGATGGAGAATAAAGAAGCTGAGGAAAAGACAGACAAACAACTACTGGACCATGAGCAGAGAATTCGAGAGATAAGTGATACCATAAGATGAAACAATATTATATTAATTGGGATCCCAGAAGAAGAAAAAAGAGAGAGAGGGACAGAAGGTATATTGGAGCAAATTATACAGAGAATTTCCCTAATTTTGTGATGGGAACAAGCATCAAAATCCAGAAGGCACAGAGAATCCCCCTCAAAATCAATAAAAATAGGTCAACACCCTGTCATCTAATAGTAAAACATACAAGTCTCAGTGACAAAGAGAAAATCCTGAAAGCAGCTCGAGATAAGAAGTCTGTAACATACAACGGCAGAAATATTAGATTGGCAGCAGACTTATCCACAGAGACCTGGCAGGCCAGAAAGGACTGGCATGATATATTCAGAGCACTGAACGAGAAAAATACACAGCCAAGAATACTACATCCAGCTAGGCTGTCATTGAAAATAGAAGGAGAGATAAAAAGCTTCCAGGACAAACAAAAACTAAAATAAATTGAAAACACCAAACCAGCCCTACAGGAAATACTGAAAGGGGTCCTCTAAGCAAAGAGAGAGGCTAAAAGTAACAGATCAGAAAGGAACAGAGACAATATACAGTAACAGTCACCTTACAGGCAATACAATGGCACTAAATTCATATCTTTCAATAGTGTAAATGGGCTGAGTGTAAATGGGCTGAATGTCCCAATCAAAAGACACAGGATATCAGAATGGATAAAAAAAACAAAGCCCATCAATATGCTATATGCAAGGAACTCATTTTAGACCCGAAGACACCTCCAGATTTAAAGTGAGGGGGTGGAAAACAATTTACCATGCTAAAGGACATCAGAAGAAAGCTGGGGTGGCAATCCTTATATCAGATCAATTAGATTTTAAGCCAAAGACTATAATAAGAGATGAGGAAGGACACTATATCATACTCAAAGGGTCCGTCCAACAAGAAGATCTAACAATTTTAAATATCTATGCCTCTAACGTGGGAGTAACCAACTATATAAACCAATTAATAACAAAATCAAAGAAACACATCAACAATAATACAATAATAGTAGGGGACTTTAACCCTCACTGAAATGGACAGATCATCCAAGCAAAAGATCAACAAGGAAATAAAGGCCTTAAATGACACACTGGACCAGATGGACATCACAGATATACTCAGAACGTTCCATCCCAAAACAACATTACACACAGTCTTCTCTGTGCACATGGAACATTCTCCAGAATAGATCACATCTTGGGTCATAAATCAGATCTCAACCAGTATCAAAAGATTGGGATCATTCCCTGAATATTTTCAGACCACAATGCTCTGAAGCTAGAACAAAATCACAAGAGGAAAGTTGGAAAGAACTCAAATCCATGGAGGCTAAAGAACATCCTACTAAAGAATGAATGGGTCGACCAGGAAATTAAAGAAGAATTGAAAAAATTCATGGAAATAAATGAAAATTAAGACAGAACTGTCCAAAATCTTTGGTGCCACCATCCCTCATAACAATGCACTGCTTAAAACATAACTTAGGAGAAATTATACTAGTTACCAAGCATGCTTAGATATAGCCTTAAGAAAAACATGTACTGGCAACAGGCCTCTGGGGGAGAGGATGATACACTTCCTTGAAGCCGAGCAGCTGGGTATGCCCAGCCCGCTCAGGGCAGAACGCCGCCTGCTTCATTTTTCCATTGTCTCCCCTTCCCTGGAGAGCACCAGCAATTAGTCAGGCAATCCTTTCGTTTGGGCTTGCTCACTGTAGGTCATGCACTCCACGGCCAGACATGTTTTGCCTTTCTTCTCACATATGTACAAGACTCATGGCCAATGTGTAATCTCCTCTGGCTTTGTTGATTGTTACTCACTTTCTAATAAATATGAGACTGAGGAGTTGTTCGGGGCGACAGTCTTTTCTACTGTCGTCCCCAGCTCCCATTCTCTTACAACTGACTCATTTGTGCCTCATTCTTCTCCCATGTTCCGTCAAAAGGCGGCACTTTGGGGTGCAGCAAAGGCAGTCTTGAGAGCTTGGTGCAGCCACTCTGGGAAACAGTACGGAGGTTCCTCAAAAAGTTGAAAAATAGAGCTACCCTGGGACACCTGGGTGGCTCAGTGGGTTAAGCTGCTGCCTTCGGCTCAGGTTATGATCCCAGGGTCCTGGGATTGAGTCCCGCATTGGGATCCTTGCTCAGCGGGGAGTCTGCTTCTCTCTCCACCTCTGCCTGCCTCTCTGCCTGCTTGTGTGCTCACTCTCTCTCTCCTTCTCTCTGACAAATAAATAAATAAAATCTTAAAAAAAAAAGAAAAGATAATAGAGTTACCTTGTGACCCAGTAATCGCACCACTGGGTATTTACCCTAAAGATACAAACGTAGTGATCCAAAGGGGCACGTGCACCCGAATGTTTATAGCAGCAATGTCCACAATAGCCAAACTATGGAAAGAACCTAGATGTCCATCAACAGATGAATGGATAAAGAAGAAGTGGTATAGGGATGCCTGGGTGGCTCAGTTGGTTGAGCGGCTGCCTTCGGCTCAGGTCATGATCCCAGCGTCCTGGGATCGAGTCCCACATCGGGCTCCTTGCTCGGCAGGGAGCCTGCTTCTCCCTCTGCCTCTGCCTGCCACTCTGTCTGCCTGTGCTCGCTCTCTCTCCCTCTGAAAAATAAATAAATAAAATCTTTAAAAAAAAAAAGAATAAGTGATATATATAGACAATGGAATACTATGCAACCATCAAAAAATTGAAATCTTGCCATTTGCAATGATGTGGATGAAACTAGAAGGTATTATGCTAAGCAAAATAAGTCAATCAGAGAAAGACAATTATCATATGATCTATCTGATATGAGGCATTTGAGAGGCAGGGTGAGAGGTCATGGGGGGTCGGGAGGGAAAAAAATGAAACAAGATGGGATCAGAAGGGAGACAAACCATAAGAGACTCTTAATCTCAGAAACAAACTGAGCATTGCTGGGGGGTTGGAGGGGAGGGAGAGGGTGGCTGGGTGATGGACACTGGAGAGGGTATGTGCTATGATGAGTGCTGTGAATTGTGTAAGCCTGATGATTCACAGACCTGTACCCCTGAAGCAAATAATGCATTATATGTTAATAAAAAAAAAAGTACAAGTGGGGTAAACGAGGTTCCTTTGGGGGCGTAGGGATGGAGTGGAAGGGAAATGCAAGGAATCGTAGCTTTTTATTCTAAGCCTTACTGAGCTTTTTTTTAAAAAAAGATTTTATTTATTTATTCGACAGAGAGAGATCATAAGTAGGCAGAGAGGCAGGCAGAGAGAGGAGGAAGTAGGCTCCCCGCCAAGCAGAGAGCCTGATACGGGGCTCGATCCCAGGACCCCGGGATCATGACGCGAGCCAAAGGCAGAGGCTTTAACCCACTGAGCCACCCAGGTGCCCCCTTACTGTGCTTTTAATTTTTCTTTATTTTACTTTATTTTAAGATTTATTTATTTACTTTAGAGAGAGCGCGCGCACAGGAGGGGCAGAGAGAGAGGGAGAGAGAATCTGAAGGTGACTCTGCCCTGTGTGTGAGCCCAACGCGGGGCTTGATCTCACAACCCCAAGATCACGACTTGAGCTGAAACTAAGACTCAGATGCCTAACCGACTGCACCACCCAGATGCCCCAGCCCTACTGTGCTTTTTAATTTTCAAAACATGCCTGGGGGTTATTTCAGGAAAAAAAAAAAGCATTATATAGAAAAATCAATTTTCAAAGCCTGACATGAAATAAGAACTCGATAAATGTTAGTTAGCTCTGATTGCACTGCAATCAAATATAAGTGCAATTATTTTAGAAGGTGCCATTATATATCATCAGTAAATATTTGCAAAGGGGCAAAATGCAGAAAGTAGGCTTTTCAAAAAAGCTCTGCTTCAAAAGATGATACAATGTTCATGCTTTTGATTTGTTTCTCACTGAATGAAATGGAGGCACGAAGTCAGAAAAAAGAAATCAAACATTCTAAGCTCCCGAGGAATCCCACGCATCCACAGATAGTCCTTTTCCATTATTTCCCTGAGTATGGTACAGGCATTCCTGAAGCTGCATTCCCTTATTTTTTTCTTTTAAGATTTTATTTATTTATTCAACAGAGAGACAGAGAGAGCACAAGCAGGGGGAGCAGGAGGCAGAGGGAGATGCAGACTCCTTGCTGAGCAGAGAGTCCGATGTGGGACTCAATCCCAGGACCCCAGGATCACTACCTAAGCTTAAGGCAGAGGCTTAATCAACTGAGTCACCTGGGTTCCCACTCCCTTTCTTTAAACTTAACCCAATATATCGCTTTGCTGTTGATCTCACTCAAGGGTTGGCAAATAGTGCCTCATTTTATAAATAATTTTTTTTAAAGATTTTATTTATTATTTGTCAGAGAGAGAGCGAGAGAGTGCACAGGCAGACAGGGTGGCAGGCAGAGGCAGAGGGAGAAGCAGGCTCCCTGCCGAGCAAGGAGCCCGATGTGGGACTCGATCCCAGGACGCTGGGATCATGACCTGAGCCGCCGAAGGCAGCCGCTTAACCCACTGAGCCACCCAGGCGTCCCTATAAATAAATTTTTATTGGAACCAGCCCGTCGCTTACATGTTGTCTAGGGCTGCGTTCTCACTATAGCAGTGCAGTAGTCGGCTCCAACAGCCAAAAATACTTACTCTTTGGCCCTTTACAGAAAAAGTTTGCTGACCTCTGACCTCATCTGCCTGAAACAAAAACACTGATGTGTATAAAATATTGAAATACAAGGTGTGCTGTGTCTTTTTGGCTGTCCCGCTATTCTAGGGTCGTGATTTGAATAAGCTGATATGTTTTCTCCTTTGCTCCCAACTTAATCGAGAGATGAATCATAACATCACCAAATTGCTAGACATCACCTTGTTCTCTAAGACCTGCGATCCTTAGAGTTCATTACAGTTATGAAAGGATTGGGAAAATGCAAGCATTCTCCCTGAGGCCTCACTGACCCTTGCTATCAGGGGACATTTATTAAATTGAGTCCAATCCTCACGGAAATAAGTCCTCTCCTCTTAAAGGCACATCCCTCTCACGATACCTTTCTTGCGAACATGCCATTCTCTGTCCCACAGTGAAGTTCCTCGCATATGCCTTGGCTCTCCCATGGCACTACAGGGACCTCGCGGGTATAATCTTTGTTTCATTTATTTTTGTATGTTCCCAATGCGTTCAACCCCACCTCCTTAAGCATGAATACAGGTTGAATCTTCAAAGTGACCGTTTCCTTTCTTTTCACAAGTGACAATATTCTATACTTCGGAAGCATGCGTTGTTTAATTCATTCAGTAACGGGGTCATTAAGTCTCAGGGGGCTCTAAGGTCATAGCAGTCCCCATAAGCAAACCAAAGCCTAGGTCT
The DNA here is from genome assembly GCA_004024625.1 of Mellivora capensis. Lineage (NCBI taxonomy): Eukaryota > Metazoa > Chordata > Mammalia > Carnivora > Mustelidae > Mellivora > Mellivora capensis. Next base: position 29,080 of record PISX010020338.1, on the reverse strand, counting down.
ACACCTGCCGCGAGGTTAGGAAATCAGAACCCGAGGACGACCCACCGCGACAGCTGACGAGGCTCTTCCAGGTCAGGCCATGCTTAAGCTATAGTAGGCAAATCATTTCCTTGCTCTGCTCTGCCTTTGCCGGGTCAGTCTTTGCCCTGGCTCCTGTCCGTGGGGCGCTCCTAACCGCTTCCCACGTGGCAAGCTCTCATGAATTGGTTTTTGCTCACATCAACTCTTGAAGGTTTTCCTATGCCCCAGCTTATCTTTAACATGACCCAAAGGCATCTTCATTAGCCTAGCTTCGTTTCATGTTTTAGGGAAGTTTCAGATCGGTTTTCCCGTGGTCGTAATTTGCCTCATGGTCATTAGACAGCTCTAAGGGTAAGGACATTGCATGAGAGTAGTTTCCCTGGAGAGAGAAGAGACTGATTCACTGACCAGAGACTGCCCAGATGGCCTCCTCTGCTTGCTGTGGGTTCTCGGAGATGTTATAAATAATGACGTCACACTCCAGGAGGCGCATGAGAAGGTCTTCTCGAGAGATGGTCTGAAAAGAGAGAATTGACAGTCATTTGTTGCAAGCAGCTAACCTGCATATTTAGCCGGAATGACAATTTCCAAATTAGATGTACTGCGGATGAAGTGTCCTACAGGAAACATTTGCAGGATGTCTATTTAAAATGAAATTTTGGCTCTCTTCTGTGTGTAGTTTCCAAGTAACAAATAAGTTTATGAAAAATAGCTGGGAACAGATGATTAAAAAATTACATAATGATCTTAGGTACTATTTCTGCATGCTGTTTACACCCCAATTCTGAGGGGAAGGATTGCAACACACTGAAAGGAAATGTGTGAGGCATTTGAAATTAACTCCAACTCTGTGCGAGATTATTCAAGCCATTACAGATCATGAGCCACTCAGAAGTGTTGATGAGTGATTAATGCAGACTGTTTCAGAATCCTCAAGATGGAATTAACCGGTCCTCTTTGTAGATGTAAGGTGCCTTATTACAGCTGACAGTTGGGAATATTTTAAAAACACAGAAACGTTTAATGGGTAAAAATATAAAATTCTTACATTAGACAAAGTAACTTTGGTGATCACCACGTTTGAAATAGTTATTCCTGCCTGTGTGGATGTTGGTATGTTTCCTAGGAGTGCCCGACAGTGGGCGGGCGTTATGATAACCATCAGAGGACCCTGCATTTCCAAATCAGGATTTCCGTTGGCTGTTAGTCCAGTTATCCTGAGAATCAGATATTCCCCCAGTTCCTTGACCGCTTGCATTAAAGCAAAACATTTCAGACCAGACATGATCTCTTACCACATAACTTGTTTAAAGAACAGAAGCAAAGTGAATGCCTTTCCACAGAGAGAGAGGACCCTGGCAGGGTTCATGCTCCCATTAAAACCCGCAGCACAGCCAGCCCAGTTCCCTAAGGCCTTTGGAGTCCCCCGGTACTCATTTCCGAGGGCTGCTATCACTGAGGGCCACAAATTGAGTGGTTCGAACAACAGACATGCATGTCCCACAGTCTGGAGGCGACAAACATTGCTGCTTGTGATTGTAAGGCTCCAGACTGTTGCCTCCTTCCTGCCAGCCTGAGAATGAAATCACCTCAAGGGGAGGCAGAGCCCAGGAAGGGGCAGGAAAAGCAACAGCAGCCCCTGGATCATGCCAGCCCTGAAACTGCATCTTCTTTAAGAGACTGCCAGCCACATAAACTGAAGAATTTCCTTATTTATTAAGCCAGTTTGCATTGCCACATTTCCCTAGTGCTTACAGACCTGAACAGCCCAGACTGATGCAGAGAGCAGGGTTCTTAATAAAAAATGAAGAGTATAAGGCAGAGGGGTTTTGCAGAGGAGCATGATAAATTTAATTTGGGGCATATTGATTCAGATGTGCCAGCAGGACTGTCTGGGGGCAGGCAGGGGTAGGCACTATAGGGCAGCTGGATTTAGAGGCCAACTGTGAAAGACATTGGTTCCTGTTGGGAAGCTGAAGCCACAGGCCTGGATGAGATTGAGGAAGGACATTCATTAGGAGAAAGGAGGGGGCTCTGGGGAAAACCGCATTTAAAGGGAGCCTCAGATGCACAAGAGAAGCCAGGCTATGAAGGCTGAGGAAGGGGACTGACTCCCGAGAAACCAGGGAAGACAGGACTTTGGGAATTTAGAGGTCCCTGGTGAGACTCGCCAGGCATTTCCTGTGATGTGGTGGGGGCAGAGCCTTCTGGCAGGTGGGACTCACAGTCCATGAGTGTAGGAGTGAGGCTGGCGAATGTAGCAGTGGTGGCCTGGGGCTAGGGCCAGAGAAAGAGGATGGTAGCCAGCAGGGAGGCCACATGTGGTGTTTTTGACTCTTGGAAAGATGGGAGCATGAAGCACGTGGATAGGCAGAAAGAAAGAAGCTGGTGGTGAGCAAAGCCCCTGGAGAGTATGAAAAGGGTAAGTGGTGGAGAAAGTTCCCTCAGAGGGCAGGAGGGGACTCATTCATTCATTTCACAAGTGTTTACTGAGGGCTACTTTCTGCCAGTTGATGTGCTTGGGGCCAAAGATGCACAACTGAGCAGGAGAAAAAGTGAGGTGTCGTGTCTGTTCTCAAGGGGGTGATAGTTGTAGTCTGGGCCACCCACAAGAGACAGACAATAACCATAAAGTGTGACAAGTGTGATGATGTAGGCAGGTAAAGATGCTATGGGAGTACAAGAAAAGAGCTCAGTATTGAAACAAGGAGTGTAGAAGTAGAAACCACTGAGAGCTTCCTGGAGGAGGTGTGACATCCTGAGTCAAACCCTGATGGATGAATAGGACTGGGTGGGTTGGAAGAGGAAAGGCTGTTGCATGGTGTGGTGTCTTCAAAGCTGTAGGGTAGGGCCTGAAGAGCGGCAGGCAGGGTGGTGAGAGGGACACCCCTCTCGGAGGTACATAAATATCCAGGATGAGGATTGAGTAGCATGGGTCACAGGGGAAGCAGTGGAACCCCTACAGAAACGTAAAGATGGGTGGAAATTCAGATAGACGCGCTAATGCCTTGGTAAGTCTTGACTTTAAACTGAACATGTTTTTCTCTTCTCCATTCTTGAAGCTTCCCCCTCCTTTTCACTTGCTTTTCTGTAGAATCCTGTCCCAGGAACTGGGTATTCATACTGACAACCCACTGACCTCAACTTACACTTAGTAACAAGACTCGGATGGCCGGCGCCAGTGTTGGTCAGGAGACCATCTTGAAGACGGGGAGAGGGAGGCTGCCAGCACTGACCAGATTCTTATCAAAACCATCCAGATCCTGTGTTTTCTTATAAAAGTGGGTCTACAGTATTTGTTTTTTCCCCCCAAGTTTTTATTTAAATTCCAGTTAGTTAACATACAGTGTAATATTAGCTTCAGGTACAGAATTTAGTGATTTATCACTTACATATAATTCCCAGGGCTCATCCTAACAGGTGTCCTCCCTGATACCCATCATCCATTTAGCCCACGCCTCCCCCCCCCAGCTTCCCATCTAGGGACCCTCACTGTGTTCTCTATTATTGAGAGTCTCTTATGGTTTGCTTCCCCACACTCTTTTTTTTTTTCCCTTGCCGTATGTTCATCTGTTTTGTTTCCTAAATCTGAGCTATGTGTGAAATCATCTGGTATTTGTCTATGACTGCCTTATTTCACTTAGCATAGTACCCTGTAGTTCCATCCATGTCATTGCAAATGGCAAGACTTCATGCTTTCTGATGGCTCAGTAATATTCCATGTAGATACACAACATCTTCTTTATCCATTCGCCCATCGATGGACATGTGGGCTCTTTCCAGTTTGGCTATTGTGGACATTGCTGCTATGAACACTGGGGTTCAGGTGCCCCTTTGAATCAGCATTTTTGGATCCTTTGGGTAAACACCTAGTAGTGCACTTCCTGGCTCGTAGGGTAACTTTTTGAGGAACCTCCATACTGTTTTCCAGAGTGGTTGCACCAGCTTGCATTCCCACAGTAGTACAAGAGGGTTCCCCTTTCTCTGCATGGTTGCCAACATCTGTTGTTTCCTGACTTGTTAATTCTAGCCAGTCTGACACATGTAGTGATACCTTATCGTGGTTTTCATCTGAATTGCCCTGATGATGAGTGATGCTCAGCATCTTTTCACATGTCTCTTAGCCACCTGCATGCTGTCTTCAGAGAAAGGTCTATTCACGTGTTCTGCCCATTTTTTAACTGGAAGGGTCTGTGTTGTGAAGGCATTAGCCTACTTCAGCCTCCTTTGCCCAGCAAGGTAACAAAATGATTGTTCCTCTTTATCCCCCAACTCTGTCTTCGTGTTATACTTCAGCTCCAGAGCAGAGGAGGGTTTTTGACAAGAGCAGTGCTGTTTCTCAATAAGATAATAACATAATGATGTGTTATTATGGAGTGGTTTACTACCAAAGGAGGTTTCTTCTATCTGCCATGGCCTGGGGTTGTTGGGTAATGTAGGGTTGAATGCATTTTAAACATAGTTTAGAAATTTTTTTTTTTAGCTGGTGTTCAAGGGAGAGGGAGAGAGAGAATCTTAAGCAGGCTCTGCACACAGCATGGAGCCCAGTGCGGGGCTCAATCTCACAACGCTGAATCATGACCCGAGCCGAAATCAAGAGTTGGATGCTTAACCAACTGAGCCACCCAGGTGCCCCAAGGTTAGAAATTTTATAGTCTGAAAGTCTATATTAGATCCACCCCTTCCAAGAATATCTAATGTAAATGCTTTGTTTGTAAAGGCACACATTTAAAGTGGAGACCATGGTTGTTCTCAATCAGAGGAGAAAGACCTACTTCCACCTGCCCTTCACTTTCTACCACCCCCAAGTTTGCAGAAGAGAGAGGAAGCAGAAGAGTAAGAGTGTACCGTAAAGGTGTGGGAGCTCGAGGCGGCTCTGCCCTTGGTCTACTCTTAGCAACAGCCACCTAGACTTACAGTGTATGTCTCCACGGCAAAGTTGGGCTGAACGCTTTCGAGCTTGGAGAGTGTGCCCACAATCTGGAAAGTGCCTTCCTTAAGTTTGACTGATGAGGCTTCTGGCAGGGCTGACTTATTTTCATCTTCTTCTTCCTCTTCTTCTGTAATTTCTTCAAGGGAGGCCCCGATGACACAGTTAGACAGAAACTGCAAGAAAACATAAATGTACTAAGAAAACAACAAAGAACAGTGTAGAGTGAGGGCTGTACAGCTCGCTGAAGTTAATAGTAACTGAGTGACATGGCAAAGTGCATGCTCTTACGACACTCTATTTTATAGAGGAGGAACCCTGGCTCAGAGAGGTTAAAGCATGTGGCAAGGGTGTTGCCCTGCTCTGGCAACAGGCAGGGAAGGGCTGCGGTCACCATGTTGGTCTTGCCTAATAGAAATGGAAAAATGTCATGCTATCCACTCTGGTGAATTAAACTGGCTAGTAGCCCCATGAACAGAAGTAAAAGGAAACCAGTGAAATGAATGTAATCATGTTTTATTTAACCCAATGGGTTAAAAATATTCCTAATTTCACAAGTAATCTATATAAAAATTACTAATGAGATCTTCTATCTTCCTTTTTACTTCCGCCAGGCATGGAGCCTGCTTAAGATTCTCTCTCTCTTGGGACGCCTGGGTGGCTCAGTTGGTTGAGCGGCTGCCTTCGGCTCAGGTCATGATCCCAGCGTCCAGGGATCGAGTCCCACGCCGGGCTCCTTGCTCGGCAGGGAGCCTGCTTCTCCCTCTGCCTCTGCCTGCCACTCTGTCTGCTTGTGCTCGCTTGCTCTCTCTCTCTCTGATGAATAAATAAGATCTTAAAAAAAAAAAAAAAGATTCTCTCTCTCTCTCTTTCTCTTGCCCATTCCCCCTCACCTTGCCAGCTCATGCTCTCTCTCTCAAAAGAGGAAAAAAATTAGGTTGGTGAAGTTTTATTTCTTATCTTACAGAAGTTATCCTTGGGAGTGATTTATGCAATGTTAAAGAGTTTCATATATATGTGTATGGCATATGTGTGTATACTTAACATATAATTATTTGCATGTAAATAAGAATGATTTTATTTTAATTTACATGTTAAACGTATGTAATCAATCATGACATTATCATACCTTGGGAGGAAAAATATACAGAAAAAACAAACAAACAAACTGGAAGTCCCACCTCATTTATTTTGGTAACAGTCATTTTGCATAAGTAATCCAGGCTTGTCAGGTTCAGCCACTTATGGGAATACATTTCTTCTAAGTACGTCATATATATTTTCATTTCTCTCTCAAACATACATATTTTGGGGCACCTAGGTGGCTCAGTGGTTGAGCATCTGCCTTCAGCTTGGGTCATGATCCCAGGTTCCTGAGACCAAGCCCCGCATCGGGCTCCCTGCTCAGTGGAGAACCTGTTTCTCCCTCTGCATGCCACTGTCCTGCTTGTGCTCCCTCTCTCTGACTGATAAATAAATAAAATCTTTTTAAAAAGTTAAAAAATACATATTCCATTTTATTATCCCATTTCACAGTCAAGGATGTGATGCCCAGCTATAAGGAGCTTGCCCAAGGTTGCATGGGCAGGGAGGGGTGCAACTGTACCTTCATGGACCATAGCCACCACCCTCCTCCCTGGGCCACCCTCCTCCCTTCCAGGGATGAGTTGGGGAGGGGGGCAGGGGAGCAGCTGGCCTTGCCCAGCTGGGCAGGAGACTGAAGACTAGAGACCCAGCCCCCATTTCTTATATATGCTTCATATTCCCACTCCTGAGTGGGTTGGTATGGAGAACAGAAATTCTCTAAAATTTCAGAACTGGAACCCAGGTTAGTCAAGGAATAACTGAAAAAATTGTTATCAATAAGCTTTTGGAAAAGATCTCTACAAACTAAAAGAAAACTTTTGTTCTAAAAATATTGTGCTGTAAAAAAATAGCCAGAGCTCAAAAGGGGGTAAAGAAAAAGGTTAAATTCTCTTGCCTCCCACCCTCCTAATCTCAATCAAGTCACCTCCCCTTATATTTATTTATTTATTTTTTTAATTTTATTTATTTGTCAGAGAGGGAGAGAGAGAGAGAGAGAGTGAGCATAGGCAGACAGAGTGGCAGGCAGAGGCAGAGGGAGAAGCAGGCTCCCTGCCGAGCAAGGAGCCCAATGTGGGACTCGATCCCAGGATGCTGGGAGCATGACCCGAGCCGAAGGCAGCTGCTTAACCAACTGAGCCACCCAGGCGTCCTTCACCTCCCCTTTTAAATAATCCAGAGGGGCACCTGGGTGGGTCAGGGGGTTAAGCCTCTGACTCTTGATCTCAGCTCAGGTCATGATCTCAAGGTGGTAAGATCGAGCCCCCACGGGGCTCTGTGATCTATAGGGAGTCTCCATGTTCCTCTCCCTTTACATTTCCTCACAGCATGTCCCCTCCTTTGTGTGTGATTCCGCTTCATTAAATTTATGAAACAAAATGGGTGGGGCACCAGTGAGCGGCTGAGCAGGGCCTTCTTTGGACTTTCATGGGTCCTTTCCTCCAAGAGAAAAAAAATACTAAAAATTATATTTCATGACTGTATTGCCATGAAGACCCGCCATCTTTGACTCTAAAATCTCATTTGTTTCCTTCCGATTTTAAAAGAGATTAAGACACGTTTGTGGACTGCCAAATCTAAAGGGCCCTGGGCCCTGTGCCTGTTGCCTCCCACTCAGAACCTCTGCCTTGGAGCTTGCCTTTGAATCAGCTCCTCTGGCTTGGTGCTCATCCTGGGGTGTGAGGGTAAGGGCCAGAGAGAGGGAGAGAGAGACCAAGAATCTCAAGCAGACTCTCTTCTGAGCACAGAGCCCAATGTGGGGCTTGATCCCATGACCCTGAGATCATGAGCTGAGCTGAAATCAAGAGTTGGAGGCTCAACCGACTGGCCACTCTCCTGCCCCTATTTTGAGACATTTTCTGCATACAGATCATCTCTATTGTAAGGGCCTATTCAGCCAGAGCGGCCCCACCCCCGTTGAACAGCCATTTTGTTGTTTATGCAGTAAAACTTAAATTGACCCTGCCCCCCGCAGGGGAACTTATTTAAAAGCAAGTCCGGGAAACCAGTCCCAGGTAACAAAGCCCAAATACAAGGGTGAGTCAGGTCAGGTGGAAATAACAGCCCGAATGCAGGGATGAGTCAGGTCAGGTGGAGACATCCACTCAGTAAAGCGCACATACTGTCTCCTAGCTACCAAGGAGTGTGGGCCCTGTCTTTTGGGCGCCAATTCTCACCAAGGTGATAGTCCAGTTCAAATAGCTACTATGGGGTGAACTGTAGTTCAGTTGGCCACCGTGTGTGGCCTAGCATGACTGTGCAGCTTTCTCTGTGTGTTACAATCTCATTGGCCACCTGTGTGTGGCCAGGCCCAACCACATGGCCTTTGCTCTATAAAAGTTAGTCTGTGATGCAGGGAGGGGTCGAGCTCTCTGTAAGGGGCGGCCCCAACCGGTCTGTTTGAAGGTCGGTTTGGTTTGATTCTTGATGCTTGGTGCAAAATAAAGCTTTGCTTTCAGTCTCACTCCTTTGACCATGGACTCCTTTGACCCATTATCTGGGGACCCAACACTATCATCTACCTACCTATCTTCTCTATAAATGTATCTTTTTGAAAGACATAAATCCCTTCATGCTACACCTGTCTTTTTAAAGTTTCTTTTCTTTTTTTAAATTTTATTTATTTATTTGACAGAGAGAGATCACAAGTAGGCAGAGAGGCAGGCAGAGAGAGGCGGGGGGGGGGGGGTAGCAGGCCCCCCGCTGAGCAGAGAGCCTGATGCGGGGCTAGATCCCAGGACACTGAGACCAAGACCCGAGCTGAAGGCAGAGGCTTAACCCACTGAACCACCCAGGCGCCCCTAAAGCTTCCTTTCTTTAAATAAACATATTTTGTTACTTATTTTTGCCTATTGTACCCTTGTCCTTTCTCTGCCCCTCCCCTTGCTTTTCTAGTAATGTGGGAGATGTATCATGTATATTTTTAGTCCCTTGTAGTAGATGCTTATCACATACAATGTACATACTGCTAAAAAATAAAACTGAACTAAGAACATTAGAAGATCTAATTGGCTTTATTAAGTGATTCATGAATTGAGCAGAAATCACATCTCGCAAGCAGAGGGGAGCCCACAGAAGCCGCACAGAATGGAAGGTTTTTATGGGAAGGAGGGTGGGGTGAGGAGTTATTAGCAAAAAAAGAAAGGGTTGTTTTAGCAAGGTCACTTTCCCTTAGGGAAGGGGTGGGGGGGTTGTCATGCAAATTACATCTTCCTTTGGGGAATGGAGAGAGCCCTGTGACAGACAACCTCATTGATGCCCTGCAGAGAATTCTAGATGATAGTCTTAAAATTCCACTCCTGGAGAGTTTGAAACTAATTAAGTTCTGGTTTGCTGTCCTGGCAAAGGACTCCTCCTTGAGCCTTGTAGCTTCCTTTTTCACAACACCATCACAAATATTACCATATATATTGTTGCATGCCATATATACAATATTGCTATTTTTACATATAAATAGTCTAAATCTATATATTTTTTGACTGATCTTCAGATGGTGTACTGGATGGAGTAGTGGCCCGCTACTCCCCGTCCCCATTTGGAAATAGGGTCTTTGCAGCTGGAATCAAGTTAAAATGAGGTCATACTGGATGGATTAGAATGGGCTCTAATCCAAAGATCAGTGTCCTAAAAACAGGGAAATTCGGACACAGAGAGAATTGCAGGAAACACCATGGGAAGACAGAGGGAGAGGCTGGAGTGATGAGTCTACAAGCCAAAGGATGCAAGCATTGCTGGCAAGTGCCAATGTGGAGGCCGAGAAAAATTAAGGCCATCCCACCTTAGGTTTAGCCTTGGCATAACTACAGCCCTCTCAGACCCCTGTGCTCAAGGGCTGAACTTACCCCCACCCTACTTTAGTTCTAAGGACCCCCACCCTGCTTTGGTTCCAGAGACCCCCACCCTGCTTTGGTTCCAGGAATCCCCACCCTGCCTATAAATACCCTTGCATTAACTAAGCTGGGGGTCCAAGTCCCTACTCCGCTGTGCCGGGTATACTTGGGCCCAAGCTTAAGCTTGTTAAATAAACCCTCGTGTGATTGCATCGGTGTTGGCTCCTTGGTGGTCTCTCAGACGCGAAAACTCGGGCATAACACCAAAAACTACGAGAGAGAGAGAGGTGTGCAGCAGAAATCTTCCTCACAGCTTTTAGAAGGAACCAGCCTTGCCAACACTTTGATTTTGGGCTTCTGGACTCCAGAATCAAGACAGAATAAACCCCGTTGTTTTAAGCCATGAAGCTCGTGGTACTTTGTTGACCACAGCCCTAGGAAACCAGCACAGACGTATGCACTGTGGCCACATATCCTATTCTCGGTAGCACGTGTTGTCTGAAAGTGGGACCCTTAGCTGCCCCGAGTCTGCCCAGGGTGAGGACACACGTCTGTGTTGCTCCAGAGGGGAGAACGGAGAGAATGAGTCCCGGTCAGGGAGATGATACAATTATGCCTTTCTTTTGACTACTATTTCCGATGAACATCCTCATTCCCCAGGGCTAACGACGAAGGGTGGGGAAGTTCAGTGGGACTCAGGGCCCAAAACAGTGCCTGGCACATAAACAAAACGTGCCTCAAAGGACCCTCCACATGCATGTGGAAGGGACGGATGAAGAACACGCTGAGCCTCGGTTTCCTTTCGTAAATGGGGAGGCCGCCGCGCGGGCCCCGCGAGCTCCAAACGCCGGGGCCTCCAGCTTGCGCTCCGCGTGCGGACTGTGCCCAGGACGAGGGACCCTCCTTCAGGGGAGGCCCTGCACCGCCCCCAGCGCAGACCCTCGCTGGGTTCGGGGGCTCGGGCACCCCGGGGCTGGGGACTGGGGCTCTCTGTACTCTGACCCGCCGCCGCTCACCTTCCCGATGTTCCCGCTGCTGTATGAATCCAGCAGGTTTATAAACACCCTCTGGATCCGGCTAACTTTCTCCGCGGCTGCAGCAACCTCCTCTTCCTCAGCCATGGCGGGAGCAGCCCTGGTTGCTAAGGAGAAAGCGTCCCTCTGGTTGCCAAGGAGGTGGGGCGGGGGCTGGCTCTCCGGGGGCGGGGCCGAGGGCGCGAGGCGGGGCGTTCCCGGAGCGGGGGCGGGGCTCCGCCGGGGCGGGGCCGGGGGCGGGGCCGGGGGCGGGGCTCGGCCGGGCCTTGGGGCCGCAGTGTCTCCCCAGCCCTGCTCGCTCTGGCTCCACGCCCTGTGCTCTCCCGCTTTCCAAGCCTCCCGGGCCCTGCCGCCGGGGCCACGTGACCGCTGCGCCCTTTCATCTCTTTCATTCCGAAACTGGAAACGCGCCCCAGGGTTCACGAGATCCGGGGGACTGAAAAGAACTGCTGGATCTGCTGAACTGGGAAAGCCCGAAGCCCATTCCCCTGTGGGACCGTCTGCCCGGGGGGACGTGACAGTCCTCCAGCGCCGAGAGCAGCGGCTGCCGTGGAGTTCTGGGTCCCGGACGCCGGAACGACAGCGTGTGTGGCCCGCACGGTGCAGCCAGTCGCTGCTCGGTCCGTGGGGCTCGGCGGGCTGTTAGTAGCCGCTGGGGAGAGACCCCCGGGGGTGGGCGGGGGTGGTGGCCGTGGAGGCCTCCGTGGTGGGCTGTCGTCCACGTTCACAAAAGGATGGAATTTAGGCTTTTGACTTCCCAAATGAGATTATACAAGGAGGTGCCCAGATAAACCTGCAAGTTAAAAGAGGACATTCACTTTGCCTTATCACAGGACCACCGACGTCCTTGTGGGCATTCTGCCCTTATCTTGGATTCTATTGAAATTCTTCGTGCTCCAAACTATAACTTGTTAAATGTGAATATTGAACACATACAGCGTTTTATAGGTGTGTGTGTGTGTGTGTGTGTGTGTGTGTGTGTGTGTAACTGATTGATTTAAAAAAAAAAAGAAAAAGGGAATGTGACCGAGGAGTTCTAGCCAGCTTGGAGGATCTGGGCACTCAGCAGATCTGGCCTTGAATTCCAGCTCTGCAGCCATCTGTGAGTGATGGGGACAATGTTTTAACCTTACCCCAGCTGTTAAATTGGCTTACGATTGAATAAGACATATTTGACAGTCTTTATTGTAGCGGTGTCCAAAGGTGAAATTATTTTTTTTCTGCAACTTAGAAGGCCTACTTCTGCAAATGGGAGCCTTTCTTTTTTTCTTTTTCTTTCTTTTTTTTTTGGCCTCCACTCTTTAAACTAATTAACTAATTAACTAATGGTGGGGAAAGATAGGGGGAGAGTGAGAAAGAATCTTAAGCAGGCTCCATGCCCAGTAGAGAGCCCCATGCTGGGCTGGATCTCCCCCAACCTGAGATCATGACCAGAGCTCAAATCAAGAGTTGGCTGCTTAACTGACTGAGACACCCAGGCACCCCACCCCACCGTCTTTTTTTATACATGTCTCATTAAAACTTGTTTTGATAAAATAATTAACACTTTGAAATTTTGCATTCAATTTGGGAACAGCTTGCTCATAGCAACATTTTTTTTTTTTTAAGTTAACAAGATGTAAAAATATTCATGCAAGACCTGTGCAAAACTTGATGGAGTAGATCTTCTTCTTTTTTTTTTTTTTAAGATTTTATTTATTTATTTGACAGACAGAGATCACAAGTAGGCAGAGAGGCAGGCAGAGAGAGAGAGAGAGGAGGAAGCAGGCTCCCTGCCGAGCAGAGAGCCGTCTGTGGGGCTCGATCCCAGGACTCTGGGATCATGACCTGAGCCAAAGGCAGAGGCTTTAACCCACTGAGCCACCCAGGTGCCCCTAGATCTTCTTCTTGATGACTTGTTAGTTCCAATAGTCTAGAATTCACTGGATGCCCCCTTTTGATTTTTAGTTTGTCCCTATTGATATGTAGTTAAGCAGGTATTTTGAAAGCTGTTCAACCGGAAGTGTCACTATAAAATATCTCACATTGTTTTGTTCTTATTGTTTATATTCCTGGTAACAGCTAAATGAGCTAGCACCATAGTTATAAATGGATGGCTTCCAGAGAGTTTTATATCATCTATTGTACTGGTAGGTGAGAAAATGAAACTCTATTAACAAGTAATGTGCCTTTCTTTTACTGTTACTCCCTTTTTCAAAATCAGCTTTCATACACAGGCGTTCCTTGAAGAATTTTGGTTTCCAGACCACCATGATAAAGCAAATGTTGCAATAAAGCAAGTGAAATGAATTTTTTGACTTCCCAGTGCACATAAAAATTGTTTACCCTATACTATAGTTGATTAAGTGTTCTATAGGAGTTATCTCTAAAAAAACTAATGTACATACTTTAAATAATTAAAATTAAAAATACTTTATTGCTATTATTAATAGCATACTTAAATAATTAAAAATTAAAATTAAATTTATTTAATTAAATCAAAAAATATTTTTTAATTAAAAAATTATAATTAAAAAATACTTTATTGCTAAAAAATGGTAAATTTCATTTGAGTTCTCAGCAAGGGTCTTGCCTCAATGTTGATGGCCGTTGACTGGTTAGGGTGGTGGGTGTTGAAGGCTGGGGTGGCTGGGGCAATTTCTTAAAATAAGATAATCAAGTTTGCAGCATCGACTAACTCTTCCTTTCAGGAATGATTTCTGTAGCATGTGATAATGTTTGATAATGTTTTATCCACAGAACTTCTTTCTTCTTCTTTTAAGAGATTTCATTTACTGGAGTTTGAGAAAGAGAGTGCACAAAGTGAGAGAGAGAGAGCCAACGAGGGAGCATGAGCAAGGGGAGGGGCAGAGGGGAAAGCAGACTCCCCATTGAGTGGAGAGCCCAACATGGGGCTTCATCCAAGGACGCTGGGATCATGACCTGAGCCAAAGGCAGACACTTAACCAACTAGGCCATTCAGGTGTCCCAGTAGAACTTCTTTAAAAATTGGAGTGGATTCTCTCAAACCCTGCTGCTGTTTGATCAACTCAGTTTATGAAATATTCTAATTTTGTTGTCATTTCAACAATCTTCACCGGGAGATTCATCTCAAGACGCCCACTTTCTCAGCTTATCCATAAGAAGCAACTCCTCATCTGTTCAAGTTTTATCATGAGATTGCAGCCATGCAGTCCCATCCTCCGGCTCCTTGCTGTTTCCACCCCATCTGTGGTTTTCTCCACTGAAACCTTGAGCCCCTCAAAATCATCCATGGGGGTTGGAATGAACTTCTTCCAAACTCCTATTAATGTTGGTCTTTTGACCTCTCCTCGTGAATCATGAATAAATGCTTCTCATGGCATCTAGAATGGTGAAGCCTTTTTCGGTTTTCAATTTACTTTGCCCAGATCCATCAGAGGAATTTTTTTTTTTTAAGTGTGTGACTTTTCTTTTTTTTTATTTATTTGTCAGAGAGAGAGAGCAAGCGAGCACAGGCAGACAGAGTGGCAGGCAGAGGCAGAGGGAGAAGCAGGCTCCCTGCCAAGCAAGGAGCCCAATGTGGGACTCGATCCCAGAATGCTGGGATCATGACCTGAGCCGAAGGCAGCTGCTTAACCAACTGAGCCACCCAGGCGTCCCCATCAGAGGAATTTTAAGACAGCTATAGCTTTTCGAAATGTGTTTCTTAAATAAGAAATGACGCCTTGGGGCGCCTGGGTGGCTCAGTGGGTTGGCCCGCTGTCTTTGGCTCAGGTCATGATTTCAGGGTCCTGGGATCGAGTCCCGCATCGGGCTCTCTGCTCGGCGGGGGGCCTGCCTCTCTGTCTACTGTGATCTCTCTCTGTCAAATAAATAAATAAAATTCTTTAAAAAAAAAAAAAGATCCATGGGGCCGAACAGATGTTGTAGCAGGCATAACAACATTCATTTAACTGCGTATCTCCATCAGAGTTCTTGGGTGACCAGGTACATTTTCAATGAGCAGTAATATTTAGAAATGAATTTATTCAGCAAACCATGTTATAAACAGATGTGCTGTCACCCAGGCTTATAGAGCACAGAGAGGATTTAGCATTTTTTTTTTTTTTTTTTTTTTTAAGATTTTGAGTGAGTGAGTGAGAATGGGGTGGGGCAGAGGGAAAGCAGACTCCACACTGAGTGCAGAGCCCAGGATCATGACCTGAGCCGAAGGCAGACCCTAAGTGACTGAGCCACCCAGGCATCCCTAGCATAATTCTTAAGGGCCCTAGGACTTTTTGGAACGGTAAATAAGCATTGGCTTCTGCTTGAAGTCAGTGGAGCATTAGCCCCAGACAAGTCAGCCCATCCTTTGAAGCCAGGGACTGACTTCTCTCTAGTTACCGTAGTCCTAGAAGTTACCTTCTTCCAATAAAGGCTGTTTCAGCTACACTGAAAATGTTTGGTGTAACCACCTTCACTAATCATCTTAGCCAGATCTTCTCCATAGCTTGCTGCTTTGATTTGTACTTCGCATGGCATGGAGTCGTTGCCTTAGACCTCCTGAACAAGCTCTGCTGGCTTTCAGCTCTTCTGCAACTTCATTACCTCTTCCACTCTTCGTAGCCTTGAAAAGGCAAGGCCTTGTTCTGCATTAGATCTTAGCGCAAGGTGATGTTGTGGTTGGCTGATTCTCCGTCTAGAACACTCAAACTTCCTCCCATGAGCAGTAAGGCTGGTTTGCTTTATCCTTCGTGTATTCGCTGCAGTAGCTTTTCCTTTGCAGTCACATCTCGGCTAAAGGGTGCAAGAGGCCTAGCTTCTGGCGTGTCCTGGCCTTCCATGTTTCCTTCATTAAACTTAATCATTTTTAGCTTTTGATATAAAGTGAGAGATGGGCGATACTTCCTTTTTCTCGAATACTTAAGAGGCCGCTGTCGAGTTACTAACTGGCCTAATTTCAATACTGTGTTTCAGGATATGCGGAGGTACGAGAAGGGGAGAGGAGGAGAGGGGGAGAGGGGAATGGCTGGTCAGTGGAGCAGTCAGAACACAATTTACAGTTAAGTTCACCAGCCTATATGGGTATGGTTTGTGGCACCCCCCCCCCCAAATTACAGTAACATCCAAGATCACTGACCACCATAATAAAATACCTATGTGACCAAAAATCCTGCATTACCTGTAAAGCACAATAAAATGATATGCACATGTAACCACGGAGTTCAGGAGATGCTTTTCTCAACACACACTCGATGGGGATATTTGGTGGAGACAGAAGACTGGGTTCTGACCCAACTCCAGTGTTCACAGGTGGGCTCCTGAGCCAGTCCGTCTGTCTGTCCAAATCTCAGCTAGGTCATCCACAAAACAGGGGGCTGGCGGCAGAGTTCTGAAGTTGATGCAGCCCATGTCAGAATCTGTGTTTCTACCCCGCTCCCCTCCACGCATTCTGCGTTTTGAACACTGAACAGAACCGCGCCGTGTGTGGTGGAGGAAGCTAAGGATCAGGACACCACTGGGGGCTGATTTGCTGTTGATGACCTAGAGGAAAGGTGGGGAGGGAGACGTCACGGGAAAAGAGGCAGGTGGTCTTCTGTCTTCATAATCCTACTGCTTCTTCAAGGATCCTGGGAGCAAACACAACCTAGCCTAGCTTCATGCTTTTGCTAGAGAAAGGTTCTCTAGCTGCCTGAAACCCCGAATCTATCGTATTTCCCCTCTAACTAGTGCACACAAGCTAACGCAGAAACTGTGACAAAGTATGGAGGAGATGAAAATGACTTATCTTACCACCTAGTGATAGCTACTATTACCACTGTAGAACACTGTAGATTTTCCAAAAATAGATCATAGGTTTATGCTTTTTTATCATGTAGTGTAATTTTTTCCTGTTGCTATCTTTTCCATGATTTTTAATGGCTGCATATTTTTCCATCAAGAGCATGTGGCATAACCACTACTTTTTAGAGCCTTTCCAACTTTTCATTAGAGAAAATGAACATCCTTGTAGTATGTCTTCCGCTGAATCACTTCCCTGTGCTAAGTTTGCTAGGATATTACCGGTACAGAGTACCGGTAAATTGTAAAGGCTCTATTACTAATGTTTTCCAGAAAGGTTTCATTGATATATTCTTTGACAGAATGTAAGAGTGTCCCTCACTAAATCCCTAGTATTATCGTTATATTTAATTAAGGGAGATTACTAAATTATTAGGTGAAACAGAGCCAAACTCTATTTTCCTTTCTTGAATTACTGGTCAGGCTGTGTATCTTTGTGGTTACTGGACATCTATATATTTTTTTGAGTTGTTTGCTCGTATTATATGCCCATTGTTCTTGTTTTCTTACTGATTTGTAAGAGTTGCTTGTTTAAAGGCTTTTCCTCTTTTTCCCTTTTCTTTTGGAGCTGAAACCAGGGCTTAATTTATCTGATTAAATTCTTTAAACAAGGTAGGTGAAATGGAAGTTTTAGTATCTGTATAGTTTTATTAATGTCTTCTCTCCCTGCTCCTCTTTCACAATGGTAGAAAGAGCAAATCACTTCACAGCAAAATGTAACCGCACGGAATTAAAAAATGGACATGGAAACTCCTGGAACCAGTCATTTATCACAAAATGAACAATGTCAATTTTTGAACATACAATCACTTTTCTTCATACTTAATTCGAAATGAGTAAACAGAATTTTATTCAAACTTTACAAATATTCTTTACATTTATTTCGCCTGAGATTAAGCGTGAGAAAATCTGACCTGCAGGTTGACTTCACTGCCCAGTTAGCATCTGAAAATAAAGCTGTGAATGGACATGCATTTACTGAAGAGAGCAAAAGCATCCCGATGAACTCCGACGGTGAATACTGACCCAAACCCAACCTCAATCTGGTCTACATGATCTTCAGAGCCTAGAAGTACCTATTACTTAATAATGATTAAAAAAAAGTCTGCAAATGACAAATTATGAAGGTGTGTCTCGATGCTGAATTTTACTTCAACATTTCTACAGCTGCTGCTTTAGATTACTACTAAAAAATCGACTCCCCAATCCTCAGTATTCAATATGTACTTGAAAACATGTAGCAGCATGGTACAATTCATTTTTATAAATATTAGTACCTGTAATAAAATATAAAAACAGAGTCTCCCTTTTTCAAATATTAAGTCTCTGAATGCTTCATTCATCCTTTGGTTTCAAACCCATACAATGCATGCGTATCACATTGCAGAGTTAGCATCGAGACAGAACACTGTGCATCTGTTGGGGAAGGAGGGTCGCTATGGGAATACCAAAGCACATTATAGAAAGGAAACATTGAAGCAAAAATACTTTCTGAATATATACTGTACATTATGTAAACAAACATTCATAATAAGAATCAACACAGGCCAAAATATTGTTTTCTAGGAAATCAGAATTGTCTTCCTCTTAAATCACACACACACTGAAGATGCTTTTCGTTAGGAAAAATGGAGCCTGTTTCTATATTTGCTTATGTGCTTACATATCTTGGAAACAAGTAATTATTACATTCATTCGTTAACGGTTTGTCGTCTTAGTTGGCTGGCTGTTGCAACGAGGGCTACAGAACTACTATTTCAGTACCTGTTTTCCATTTAATACTAGCTAAGTAATATATAGAATTAATTCATCTTTATCAGTCCATATTAGTAATATAAATAGATTAAGTGTAGCAGTGAATTTCAAAATTTGTGCAGGGGAAACTAGGCGATAATTTGTTTCCAATAAGGCTAGTAGCAAAATAATTACTACAAAGTCAGTCCAAGCTAGTAGTAAACCCCTGATTTAGCAAGCTGAATCCAAGTCTGAAGTTAGGTCATTTTAATTCCTGTATATTACTGTGCAAATCTAGAATTTCCTATGTCAGAGAGAGTGCTGGCAGCCTCAAAGTCCTGTAATAGCAGAATGAAATACTGATTAGGTTTTTGAAATGCAGAGATACTATATGAAGAAATCTGAGTGTTTTCATGACGGTGTCACAGCAATGGCCCTGGGATTCCCTTCATGAATCCGAAACTAAGATAGACAATTCAATCATCAGTAATGTTCTGAGTCAGAAGCCTAAACTTGGAGCAAGAAACGGACATAAAACCAAAGCTGCATTTTCTACTATGACCATATGCAAGTATTTCAAGCTTTACGTCAACATTTTGTACCAGCAGCAGCCCCCTCCAGAAGGAAAAAGTGTAGTCACGACTATCCATCCCTCTTCAAAGCTTCCAGTCTTTGAAGGAGTGCGTTTCCAAATGCTTCCCGGTAGGCAGGGCTGAGCGTATCCAGCAGCGAGTAGACTGTTTCATGATAAGGAGTGTGTAAGTGATCATCCACTTGGTCAAAAGCATAACCTACCACCTACAAGATAAATGCAACAGTGAATCAAATAACTAGATTTAACTTAGTACAGAAAGCAAAAACCACCGGTTTACTGGAGCCATTCCTTAATGACACGATTTCTCAATCAATAGTTAAACTATGCACATTTCTAAGCAATCGGAAACATATAGGAAAATCACCAGCAAAATGCCTTCTTTATCATTTTTCCCTCAAAATGTAAAAGGTTCAGTTTACCTACTCCTTACCAAAAAGGAATGTCAGAAGGAATGTAAAAAGCCACAAAGAACCAGTCTTTCATTTTCATAGACTGAAACACGCTTCTATTTAATCCCATACCTACTGAGGATCGACTCTAACAAGGCACCAGAACAGATAATATATTATCAGTCCATATTTTTTTCATTATTTGAACTCTTTCATGAAAAGTTCTAACAACAGTTTACAGTTTCAATCCTGCTTTACAATTAGTTACATTACTAATTTAACATTACTAACAAATCACTAATCTAACAAGGAAACAAATGTTCAGCTCTGAGAGAAAAGGGCATGCTGTTCTGTGTGTGTGTGTGTTTTCTTTATACACAGTGAAAGCTTTTGTCCCCAACAAGATCTCTCCTGGTTCACCTGCACAGCGTTAGGGCAAAATCAGTTTAGTTTTTTGTTGATCTGACTAAAGCTAGTGCATTCCCTATATAAACTCTCATTTTTTTATAACATCCAACCATGCCACCTATCCAAGAAGATGCAAGTTTGTTAGAAATGGTGGTGTTGTTTTATTTTATTTTCTTATATAAATATTCATTCATTCATTCATTTCACAGACAGAGATCACAAGTAAGCAGAGAGGCAGGCGGGGGCGGGGAGGAGGGGAAGCAGGGTCCCTGCTGAGCAGAGAGCCCAATGCGGGGCTCGATCCCAGGACCCCGAGATCATGACCTAAGCTGAAGGCAGAGGCTTATCCCACTGAGCCACCCAGGTGCCCCTGTTGTTTGGTTTTAAATGACAAGCAGAGGTAGACGAATCAGGACCACGAGTCACACCTCTTCAGAGCCACGCTGTGTCGCCACACTTTCTCTGTGCATTCCAATTCTATCTGCCCCCCTTTTCCCTGCTAGTCTGCAGTCTCCTACTGGACAGGGATCATGGTTTGACTTCCAATTCTTGACCCAGGATAGTTGTTCAATAAAAGTTAACTGAGTAAGACTGCAAAAACAAATACTGGATACCTACATGCCAGGTTTTTAAGGGATCTAGATGTTTCTGCAAACTATTCATATAAGCCTCCCCCAAATCCTTTTCAGTTTTCTTTCTTTTTTCTCCCCCCCCCCCCAATCTTTAGGCTATAGATAAAGAAGAAGGGACTCAGAGTTTGAATGACTTACCCAAGATCACTCAAATTCCCATGTTAGGCTTCTGACTCTGATCGGAACCCTTTCTTCCCACAGTCATCTCAGAATTAACCAATGCAAGACTGGATTAATATATGCAGGGTCATTTATCTCTACTTTTGATTTGCCGACTTCTGTTTAAGATCCACTTCTACAGAATACATGCTTTTATAGCACAAGTTTAGGGATTTAGGAAGGAGAGCACAAAGATTAGTTCATCCAGGTACTACTCGCAAAGCTAAGGGCTACAGACGTGGCAGTCACGAGGGAACTGGAAATACTGAAGGGGCTCGCCTCTGCCTTGCAAGCTACTTCAGTGGCGGTGACTGCCTGTCAATGAATACACAGGACACGTGGTTCATGTAATTTTAAGCAAAGTGAATCTAGTGAAATAAAAAGATGTCTGTGTATTGTTTAATATTGTATGACGTTCTTACTTGCTTAGGCCTTGCCCCTTACCTTATGATATGGCACAACTTCGTGGGACTACTCTTAGGTATAGAAAACAATCATCAGAGACCTTCGATCAAGATTGATAAGTATTAAAGTCAAAACTAAGTTTTGGGATTTCTAACAACTATTCCTTTGTTGAGATCAAAAATTTTCCTAACAGTGAGTCTTGTTGTCTTATTTAATATTTTTTAAAGATTTTATTTTCTTCTAACACTTTGTGTGTGTGTGAGAGAGAGAGAGAGAGAGCGAGTGAGCACAAGCAGGCAGAGAGGCAGGCAGAGGCAGAGAGTGAAGCAGGCTCCCCACTGAGCAAGGAGCCTGACGTGGGACTTGATCCCAGGACCCTTGGGATCATGACCTGAGCTGAAGGCAGCGGCTTAACCCACTGAGCCACCCAGGCATCCCAAAGATTTTATTTTCAAGCAATCACTATACCCAAAGTGGGGCTCAAGCCTACAACGCTGAGATTAGGAGTCCCACGTTCCACTGACTGAGCCACCCAGGCGCCTCAGTGAGTTGTGTTGTTTTAAATGGTAAGTGGCTCTGGGGTAGGGCTTTCTACTATTCCGAAGTGAGGATTCTGGTTCAAAGGGGGCAGAGAGGTGACTCTGCCTAGAAAAGCTCACAAGTAGGAAAAGACGCTCTTGCAAATGTGGAGGCGGAGAATTCCTCTGTGACTCAGTTCTGACCAACAGCTAGAGAACAGTGCAGTCCGGGGTGCTGTTTTAGTAGGAGACACATTTTATAAGAGGTGGGAAAAGATCCTCTCAACACAATGATTGCAAAACTCACCCAGCGCACAGAATGCCTAATTTTGGGAGACATATTTAGCTACAGATAAGAAATTCATTTGGGGGGTGATGACCAAAACAAAGTAACACCGCAAACCAAGTCTTTCCTTTTTTTTTTTAAATTTTTTTAAAAAATTTATTTATTTGTCAGAGAGAGAGGGAGAGAGAGCGAGCGAGCACAGGCAGACAGAGTGGCAGGCAGAGGCAGAGGGAGAAGCAGGCTCCCTGCCGAGCAAGGAGCCCGATGTGGGACTCGATCCCAGGACGCTGGGATCATGACCTGAGCTGAGGTCAGCCGCTTAACCAACTGAGCCACCCAGGCGTCCCCAAGTCTTTCCTTTTTTAAAAGGTATAATTTCCCTATGTTGACCAAAAGACGTTAGAATTAATAAGAATTCCTAGGGAAAAAAGTTTTCCTTATAAAAATCTCGGAGCTGGGGTGCCTGGATGGTGCACTCAGGTGAGTGTCTGCCTCTTGGTTTTGGCTCAGGTCGTGATCTCGGGGTTTTGAGACTGAGCCCGGCGTCGGGCTCTGTGCTCAGCCTCTGCACCCCCCACCCCGGCTCTTTCTCTCTAAAAATAAATAAATAAATCTTAAAAAAAATTTTGGAGCTGCTGAGTGTTGCGTTCTCAGTTAACTGCGCTCTCAGTCAACATGCTTCCTGTCCCCTGCTCCCTAAAGTGGTAGAGAGAGCAATAAAACAACCTTTTTTCCTTCTAAAAAGAAAAGCAACTTACCCTTAGCCCTGCTTCAGTGAGCTCCAGGCAGTATCTGTTCCTCTCTCTTGTTTCCACATTGATATAGGCCACATCATCGGCACAGCGCAAGTTTTTTGAGACAAACATGTTGTTAACAGCAAAGAGGACGTCATTCACAACTGCTTCGGCTTCCAGCTTCATGTCTTTCATATCAGTTTCTTCGAAACCATTAAGATCTGCATCTTCCTCAAACCCGGACATACTGCTCAGCTCCATGGGATTACAGTCTGTTTCCATTCTGTAAAGGAGTAGACAGATATAAAACATGCTTATAAAGAGACATTCCAAATATTATTGATTAAAAGGAGCTATGCCTTAATAGAAAACATTAACTCGCTAGCAATTTTTACAAAAAATATCGTCTAAAACCATTTCAGTTGTTTTTCACAGATGTGTACAGATTTTCAAAAAAAGATCTCGATTTTCCACTCCTCCCCCAAAGGTTAATTCCCACAGTGATAGTAATTCAGAATATTAGTTTTCAGCTATTATTAACAATGCCTCAGTAAAAATCTTAGTACATACTTCATTTTTAAAATAAGATTTTAGGGATGCCTGGGTGGCTCAGTTGGTTAAGCAGCTGCCTTCGGCTCAGGTCATAATCCCAGCGTCCTGGGATCGAGTCCCACATCGGGCTCCTTGCTCGGCAGGGAGCCTGCTTCTCCCTCTGCCTCTGCCTGCCACTCTGTCTGCCGGTGCTCGCTCTCTCTCTCTCTCTCCCTCTCTCTGACAAATAAATAAATTAAAAAAAAAAAGATTTTATTGATTTGACAGAGCACAAGCAGGGGGAGCTGCAGGCAGAGGGAGAGGGAGACGGAGACTCCCCGCTGAGCAGAGTGCCCGGCGTGGGACTCGATCCTAGGACCCTAGGATCATGACTGAGCTGAAAGCAGATGCTTAACTGACGGAGCCACCCAGACATCCTCATACTTCTTTTTAATGTATAATTATTTTTCTAGGATAAATATTTAAAATTGGAATTGCTGAGTCAAAGTGTATGCTCATTTTAACTTTCAACAGATACTGTTGATTCACCTTCAAAATAAGGCTGTACTGATTTATCCTCCATGAATAGAAATATGAGCGACTACACTTTTTCATTACCCTCTTTACAATCCATGTTAATATTTGCCAATTTGAGAGGCAAAGAATGATGCCTCACTGTTTGAACACATATTTCTTTGATTAAACATCTTTTTGATATTTATAGGGTATTCTTAGTTCCAAGATCACAGAGCTGTAAAAAACAGAAGCAGAAGTGAACTCAGATCATTAAATCAGAATTCAAACCTTTACCTACAGTACATGACTTCTCAGTAGCTCCTTTTATGACTTCTGGATTTAGGGTTTTGCTTACGAAGGCCTTCCCCACTCTATGATTGATTACATTTTATTTTCATTTTATTTACTTTTTTAAAAAGATTTTTATTTATTTATTTGACAGACAGAGATCACAAGTAGGCAGAGAGGCAGGCAGAGAGAGAGAGGAAGAAGCAGGCTCCCCGCGGAGCACAGAGCCCCGTGTGGGTATCGATCCCAGGACTCTGGGATCATGACCTGAGCCAAAGGCAGAGGCTTTAACCCACTGAGCCACCCAGGCACCCCATGATTGATTACATTTTAAAAACCTCTTGTCCTCTGAGTTCTCATTCCCTGTATAGTTAACGTTCTGACCCAGCTGGAATTTAGTTTGTGTAGCTTTAATTTTGAAATGGATGGCCTAACACCATTTATTGAATGACTAACTCATGTTTTTACCACTTCTCTGAACTGATCCAAATATTATAATTTGAAAAACATTATTTCTCAGGCTAACTCAATCCAACATTCCTGCCAGGTTGCTATGGAGTTCTAGCTTCTCTTCTGTAACTAGGGTAGCAGTGAATATTGCTAAAATTCAAAATGTATGAATGAGAAAAGTTAATGAATGTCTAAATTGCACTGGAATGGAGGCTTTTTCAGAAGAAAATATGGTTTCTTTTTAGCTGCAGGCTTTCAAAGTTAAGATTTCATTTCTTTGAACTGGATTAAGCATCTGCTGTCCTGAACGTAGTTAGGACTCTTCAACTTGGTATGAGCATTTATATAATTTCTCTATTATCTTAAAAATTCTATCTCTTTTTCTTATTACTGACTTGTGCTCTATTTGTAAAATTAAAAATCCTCTACATTAGTGATTTTTACCTTGGCCACTGATCCCACTTCAGAGAAAGTGAATCAAAATCTCTGGGAGATTTTGCTGCATATTTTTAGAGTTTAGAGAATTCTACTGTGTAGACGCTGCTCTAAAATTATTCACAAAAATCTTAAGGAGTTAGAGTTCCTATAGCTGTACATCATTTGCCATCATTAAAGGCAAACTATTTGCTAAAGGCAGTTCATGATAAACTATGTCAAGCCATTTCAAAAAACTGCATAGCAAATGTGCTAGTAATACATTCCTCCAATCCTATTCCAACTAAGGATATGTTTTAAGGCTCCTCTACCTTCTTCCACGGTACTAAACAGAATGAGTCACTCACTACTGGCAAGTTGATTACAAATTTATCAATTATGGCTGGAGCAATCTGTCAGATAACTGGAACCTAATACTGACTTATATATATGAAAGTGAAAACACCTGTTTTTCTAAAAATTTCTACCTTACCCTAAAAATCATCATTATGTACCTTAATATTACACTTGATTTTACGTATAAGAAAAGAGCCAATTTTTATTTTTTTACAGAGTCAGTTTGGAAGATTTTGAAATGGAACCGTCCATTTATAAGTCTCTTAACAGCATGAATAATGAACATCTTTGTTTTCCTTAAGTGATCAAGTACCTCAATTACAGATATCAGAAATAATAATTATTACATAAAAAGATGTTTATATGAGAAAGCTTGTTGACAAGCTTTTAAGGCAAGAGTCTAATTCACTGCAATTAGGACCTTAATTATGGAGAAAGACAAGGAATCCAACATCAGAATGGAAGAAACCCTCACAGGTCAGGAAAGTAGGTCAGGAAAGTAGGTCATCAAGCTGTTGCTATGTAATAATTAGTACCAATGGGCAAAAAAGAGACAACTTTCCTAACTGCAAACTTTTAGATTTTTTTCTAAAATGTCTTGGGGCACCTGGGTGGTGCAATCAGTTGAGTGTCTGTCTCTTGATTCTGGCTGAGGTCCTGCCTGACATCAGGGTTGTGAGATCCAGCCCTGTATTGGGCTCTGTGCAGAGCACAGAGGCTGTTTGGGATTCTCCTCCCCCTGTCCCCTGTGGCCACCCATGCCCTGCTTGCTTGCTCTTTCTCAAAAAAAAAACAAAAAACAAAGTCTTTACATGATGCATTAAAAAAAAGACATTCAGAGCTTCTGGTGATGATACATACACATGAAAATGACACAATTCAGTATTAAAGCACTACGCAAATTATTAATATTTTACACTGGTATTACTTCAAGATATTATAATTTATCTTTTATACATTATAACGAGCTCTTGGTTATTACCAATACCCTTTTGCTTTCCTAATAGCACCCAGATTTTCTTAGGGGAGTCATAATGCCCCCTTCCCTTACTAAGTAAAGTAACGGAATAACATGAGTGAGATTGACCCCGGTCCTGGCTAAAGACTGTTGTCCTCAACACATGAATTCTTCCCAGTCACCCCAAGCCACAGCAGTTTGAGCACACAGCCCCAGTTGTTCCTGGAAGCCGTCCTGAGATGGGGAAACTAGTCCAAGGATGATGCTGACAGTGGGAAAGAACAGAGCCAAGAGATTCACAGGGAAACGGAGCCAGACTCCTGACGGCTGCCTAATTTTCATTTTTCAGTTACTGAATCCAACAAATCCCCATTCTTTCACTGGCAACTGAAAGCATCCTAATTGATTCAGAAGCCTACCCCAAATGGAAAGTAGTGACTGATCTAGCTCTTCAACAGCTTTATAAAAGAGATTTGAAAAATGGAGCTCTGATATTTTTGTGCCTGTCCCGCTGAACGTGCTTAATCCAAGTGTTGCAGAATGTATTAGTTAGTACGTGTCTCTAGGTTTCCTACTGCTGCTGTAACAAATTACCACAAACCCAGTGGCTTAAAACAACACAAATTCGTTTCCTTATCATTCTGGCATAAAAAAATCGAGAATCCAGGCAGGAGCAGGATGCATTACTTCTGGAGCCTTCAGAAGAGAATCTGTTTCTTTGCCTTTGTTAGCTTCTAGAAGCTGACTGTAACTGTAATTCATTCCTTGGCTCATGGTCCCTTCCTCCACCTTCAAAGCACATCACTACACTCTGGTTCTATGGGAACACCTTTTTTTTTCTGACTCTTGACACGGACACCCCCTTTTACAAGGACCCTTGTGCTTGCATTGGGCCGACCTGGACAATCCAGGATACACCCGTCCAAGGTCCTAAAGTGACTGGCCTGTCTACTGAGATCCTCCCTTGAGGAGACTGAACACAGAGCTATGAAGGCACCACCAAACACGAAGGCAGCCAGTGGGGACAGTTCTGGAGCTACGGCAGTAGACCATAGAGCAATGGAGTGGCTTTATCAATGGGACATTAAAGAAATCGTTTCTAGATCTCTGATAAGGCAGTAACTAAAAATACTGTGAGCAGGTACCTCATGATATATTTATTTACATACATAGTCTACAGTTAAAATATTAAAAACATAAATATGAATTTAAACAGAAGATAAAATATGAACTATAAACTTATTTTCCTTTATTTCTCAACACATTATCTTGTATACCTGACTGTGGAGGCCTGGATCAGAGAGGCTGAGGAAATGGGCGCCCATCTCGGTGAAGGGACACTACTAGAATTACTCTTGACACATTAGAGTCCGGTTACCAGATGGCTCTCTCATCTGTATGAATCTGGTAAAAAACCTTGGTTTCCCTTTCTGCAGGAAAAACAATTTATCATTACGTAACAAATTCTAGACCAACAGAGCTTTGTGCAATGATGGAAACATTCTCTATCAGTGCTATCTAAGACAACAGCTACCAGCTCCTGGTTAGAATGACTGAGGAACTGAAATTCAAATTTCATTTAATTTTTCACTCATCTAAGTTTAAATAGGTAATGGCTCCTGTATCAGACAGCATGGGTATACATGTTTGTGGATACTATGATAAGGAACTGAGTTCTTATTACAGTTAAAAAAAAATCCAGTAGATATAAGGATACTAAATTAAACTTATTTTATATAGGAGTAGCAAGATTTGGAAATACATGTTAGAAGAAAAATTCCTTTTGAAAGATTTCATTTGAGACAGGGAGAAGGAGAGGAGAGGAGAGAGGTGGGAAGGGGCAGAGGGAGAAGCAGACTCCCCGTTGAGCAGGGAGCCTGATGTGGTTCTCGATTCTAGGACCCCAAGATCATGAACTAAGCCAAAGGCAGAAGCACAACCAACTGAGCCATCTAGGCACCCCTAGAAAAAATATTTTGAACCTTAGATACTCCATGGAGGGGAATTAACCATCTTGTTTTAAATGGTAAAAAGTAATGAATTACTTCTTATGTTTTGTGATCTTAGCAATTTAGACTCTAAGTTTATCATCATATATCATAATTATCAAATATATCCCACTGTGCACCTATATACCCAGCATTTCTCTAAGCATCAGAATACTAAATAAAGGAGTCTACTGGTGGGGCACCTGGGTGACTCAGTTTGTTGAGTGTCTGACTCTTGATTTCGGCTCAGGTCATGATCTCTGGGTCCTAGGACTGAGCCCTGCATTGGGTTCTGCACTCAATGGGAAGTATGCTTGAGTTGCTCTCTCTCTTGCACTCTCTGAAATAAAGAAATCTTAAAAAAAAAAAAAAAAGATGTCTACTGGTATTATACCTTAATTTGGGAAATAAGGCAAGCACAAGAAATACATATGTAAATATTAACATTATACACATGCATCATAATTATAACCTGAGAAATGTACTTAATAGTGAGTGGCAGGTGATTAGAGAAAGCAATGGTATGTCTTGGTCCTACTACAAACTTACCACTGAACTTGTATGAACCTGAGCTGGCCATGTAACCTCATTGGACTCATGGTTTTCTCACCTATAAAATAAGGGGAATAGACAGTAAATTCTTTACTGTTCGCTAGAGCTCTGACGTTCTGTGATCTATGACATAATTGTCAGTTATGATGGGGCTTGACTTGGACTCATGGAATAGGTCAGTCAAAACTGGTTTTGAATGAGCACAGGTGAAGTTATGGATAAAGCAGAAAGGACTCGAGAGTTGTGAAGAATTCTCCATAGGGAACAAAGCATTTTAAGGAAGAGTCTGCATGGGGTGTGGCAGGAATTCTAAGGAGACTAGCCTAACTAGTCGAACGAACGCAAGGACAATGTTAGGAGAGGAATGATACAGATGGCCCAGTCTGAAGTGTGCTGCTAACCCAGACAGGAGAATTTGCTTTGGATAGAATAGCCTCTTTCAAGCTCTTTGTAAATGGTAATAGCGACAACCTTCATTTTTATTTTT
>PISX010020337.1:0-36042 GCA_004024625.1 Mellivora capensis | reverse complement strand
CTAGTTAGTAAACTAGTTTACTAACCTCTTCAGATCATCTGAAATATTGGCTGAAATTCCTAGGTAAGCCCAGTGAAAAACAACCTTTCATGTAGTTTAATCCATTATTATTTAAGCTATTCTAATTTCCTTAGGTGGACCTAAACCACAGGTGGACTTAAAATATCTCATCCATATAATTCACTGCAAGCAGGACTTTTGTCCTTTCATACTACTCACATCATTTTATTTGTAGTTGCTACATGCTCCTGAATGCATTGCAAAAAAGCTTTTTCTTCTGGACATAATTTATTCCCCCAGTGCCTGGCACCTAGAAGGCAATAATTTTGTCAAATGATGAGTAAGAGTTTAGTTCTCAAAATGGCTAAAGAAACATTTTTAAAAATCAATAATTGGGGTAGGGTAGAGTGGGTAGGTAGAGGATAACATTCTCCCTTGTCCTGATGCTCTGCTGATTGAGTTGGACTTTTCTTCTCATTTTTAGAAAGTTAGGCTTATTTTCCAATAATGGTTATAATATTATGGTTTCCATATTGTTCTTCCTAATTCTATTTCATTAGCTTGATAATACTAAAAGTCCCTCACGGTTCTGATGTTAATGTTTTGTTTTGTTTTTTTCTAAATCTTGCTTTTATATAGCATTATGAATTCTGAACATTTGACATCTTTATAAGTATTTTAGTGGGGAGTCTGAAGAAGCTGCCAAAAAGATGTCATTTTCAATGTGCACAATTCTAATTTAACATTAACATGCTTTATTTGGGCCAAAGTAACCTATTCTGTTAGATTAATACCCATGCTAGCTTATTTTGATGGATAAATGTATTATGCACGCAAAGACGGTTTTAATCTATGACAATGTTAGATATTTTATTGATATATTGAGGGAAATTTCTTTAAGATCTGGAAAAAATCAGAGTCTAGTGGTTTGAAGGACAATAATGATGGCGATTCTGATGGTGGAACATGGGAACCAGCATTTTTTAAATTATGCTAAATGTTCTAAAATTGCACTTGACAAAATCAAAAGAAAAAGAACAAAAAAAAACTTTTGTACAGACATTATAAAACACATGGATAAAATTAAAGGCCTTTTGCATATGCCTTATGGGATGCTACAATACCCCTTGGAAATTCCTGTTTCTCAAAATAGTAAGTACACCTTGGGTGAGAGGTTGCCATGACAGCACATAGGGCAGCGAGCAACTAATTGTTCTCTCTCTACAAACATTTCATGTGACTTTCTCATCTTTCACTTAAAAGCTAGGCTTCTGCCTTGTGCAGGGGCTAATTCTTTGTTCAATTGCATTAGCACTCTAAATCCAGGGAGCAAATGGTCTGCCAACTGGAGCCACAAACACAGTTTTTGTGGGATGAGTATAATTAGAGCCAGGGAAATACAGATTTGATTTATCATCATTATTTTGATTTGATGTGTGTCTTCAAGTAAGTATGTCTTGGGGAAAATAAGCTACTATAAAAATAAAGGTAGAGACAGAGATGGAGCTTAAGGACACATGTAGGATAGTAATACAGATGATAGATACAGTTACATATGTATTTAAATGGAGAAATAGATATATAAAGTTATATAAATATAAGGCAGGACAGTAAGTATATAAATATAGAGATGTATAAATATTTGAATATAAAAGTAGATAGGTCACACTGATTGGGGGGCAAATTGTCATTTTAAGCTAAAAGTTCATGTTATTCACAGGATTAACTTAGGACACAATCAAATTAACACTTCAGTTGGTTCCCATGGAAAAATGGGGGGGGGGAATTCAATATGAACTAAAATTCAAGGTTTATTTTCCCCCTTAAATAAGCAAAGTTAACTGAATAAGTTAAGAGGACTTTAATAAGTTGCACATGTTTAAGATTTTTTCTTTGGCTTTTCAAAATCAGACATGCTGTCACAAAGCCAATTACTCAATGTATAAAGTGTAGCTTCTAACGATTAAGTAGATTTTTTTTTTCAAAACTGTGTATTTTGAACTCTATTTTATCTCCTCCATAGTGTTATATTATATTTGAAACTGTCATTTCCAGGGGTACTTGAGTTGTTCAGTCCATTAAGCATCTGCCTTTGACTCAGGTTGTGATCCCAGAGTTCTGGGATCAAGCCCCAACCTCCTGCTGGACTCCTTGCTCAGCTGGAAGTCTGGTTCTCCCTCTGCCCCTAACCCCACTCATGCTTGTGCACTCTCTCTCACTCTTTCTGAAATAATTAAATAAAATCTTAAAAACAAAACAAAACCCGACTTTCAGTTCTGGATTATGTTACCCAAATTCTACCCTAATGTTAGTAAACCAAAAACCCAAGAGTTTAGTACACATATGCTGGTACTCTGCACTTAAAACCCACAAAATATTGGGGCACCTTGGTGGCTCAGTGGGTTAAGCCTCTGGCTTCAGCTCAGGTCATGATATCAGGGTCCTGGGATCAAGCCCCGCATCGATCTCTCTGCTCAGCGGGGAGGGTGCTTCCTCCCGCCACCGTCTGCCTCTCTGCCTGCTTGTGATCTCTCTCTCCCTCTGTCAAATAAATAAATAAAAATCTTTAAAAAAGAAAAACCCACAGAATATTTTGTGATTTGTAATTTGAGAACTACCAGGCAATAGTATTTGTACGAGTATGACTATAAAGCTTAATCTGAGAAAGCAAGAGAAAATAATTGGTGATTATGTTCTCTCCTCTTCTCAAATTAACTCTTTGATTTAACCAAATGAAACAGGATGTTATTTAGCATAGAAAAGTTGTATATTCATAAAAAATGTTAATTAATTCAAACAGAATAATAGACTTCAAATGAAATTTTCTAATATACTTCTGGCTTACATTGGTTTTGAGGAAAATATGAAAGTTTAAGATAATTTGTGACATAATATTTCACATATAATATATTAAGAATTATTTATAAAACATCACTAAAGCACCTTAATATATTTTTATAATAAAGGAAATCTCTTGTTTGCATTTTATAAACAAATTTAATGAATGTGTAGAAGAAACATGAGTAAAAGCCTACAGCAAGATGTTCTATCACATTGGGTTTATGAGGCATAAATCTGGGTACAGAGAACAAAATTGCTGATAAGTCATGAAAAAAACCTTTGGAAAAGTTAACAATATTTTCTGTATAATGTAATAACTATTTAAGAAAGGGGTGCAACATCCTATGTGAATTTCTTAGAGTCGCCAAATTATTTTTATTTTTTAAATTTTTTTAAAAGATTTTTATTTATTTATTTATTTATTTATTTATTTATTTATTTATTTGAGAGAGAGAGAACATGAGAAGAGAGAGGTCAGCAGGAGAAGCAGACTCCCTGCTAAGCAGGAGGCCCGATGTAGGACTTGATCCCAGGACTCCAGGTTCACAACCTGAGCCAAAGACAGTCACCTAACCAACTGAGCCACCCAGGCACCCCTCCAAATTGTTTTTAAATAGTGCATTATACTTGCCCACCTTTACACAATGTCTTTATTATATGAATTCTTGTTTTTCTTAAAAGTGATTTTTCTAAAATTCTTTAGTCATTCACGTTGACAGAAGAAATACTTCCACTATTAAAAAGAACAATTTAATCCAGTAAAGGATGCTGCTTAGTGGTGATCTCAAGATTTCTCCAAAGCTTTCCAGGTTCTTAGCATTATTTTGTGAAAGATTCGTCTTCCTCTTTTTGAATTGTTGTGATTTGGAGGAATAAATCTCATAATCAAATTTCCTTCTGTATACGTATAATGAGACTGATTCTCCAAAGGATAATATTTACCTAAGTATAACCATAAGTTTTCTTTGCTTTTTTTTTTTGTTTGTTTGCTGTTTTGTTGTTTTGTTTTGTTTTTTCGGTAAGTGATCACAGATTTAAGGTCATGTGTGAACTGTCTTCCACATTTGTGTTTTATATCTTTGCTCATGAGAAAGTTTCCTTCACCCAAGAAATAGCCTTCTGTTGCCATTTCATCTTAATTTTATGGAACATAAAAAATATATTTCATGTGTCTCATGAGAGGTAGGTAATAAAAATGAAAACAAAACCTTGGTAAAATAACCAAATAGGGGCACCTGGGTGGCTCAGTGGTGAAAGCCTCTGCCTTCGGCTCGGGTCATGATCCCAGGGTCCTGGATCGAGCCCCACATCGGGCTCTCTGCTCTTTGGAGAGCCTGCTTCCTCCTCTCTCTCTCTGCCTGCCTCTCTGCCTACTTGTGATCTCTGTCTGTCAAATAAATAAATAAAATCTTAAAAAAAAAAAACAAAAAGTTACAACTGCTTAAAAGTCACCTAATTTCTTCCTATGTATATTTTATTAGAATGTAATAAATACTATTTAAGAGGTGAATTTTATAACCACCTACTAACATCTGGCCTTTAGGGCAAATATTATATATTACCGATGGTCCTCAAACACAGGGTTTGAGTTTGAGACCATTTAAAGACTCAGTAATTCCTAATTATGTACAAATTAAAATTATACAATACTAATATTAATCTATCTCTGAGCTTTAAATATAAAGAGATTAAGAAGGTTAAAGAGATTGAGTGGACATGAAGACTGAAAGACCACATGGTGAATGGTGAAAAACATGTCCAGATTTTTGTAGTTGGAATACTTTCTCTAATACACTTATATTATAAATTACATAGTATATTTTATTATAGTATATTTAGTTGTATTATATATACTCTGTACTGAAGTATAGTTGATACACAATATTATATTAGTTTTGGGTGTACATTCAACAGTTCTATACATTATGTTGTGATGACCACAAGCTTAAGCTATCGTCTGTCACTATAGAACACTACTAAAATATCATTCACTGTATTCCTTATGTTGTACCTTTCATCCTCGTGACTATTCATTCCACAAACGGAAGCCTATAACTCCCACTCTCCCTCAACACTTTTGTTTATCCCTCTCTTCCTTTCCCCTCTGGCAACTACCAGTTTGTTCTCTGTTTTTATGAGTCTGTTTTGCTTATTTTATTTGTTTATTTGTTTTGTTTTTTAGATTCCATGAATATGTGAATCATATTGTATTTATCTTTCTCTGTCTGATTTACTTCACTTAGCATAATACCCTCTAGGCCTATCCATGTTACAACAAATAACAAGGTTTCACTCTTTTTTGTAGCTGAGTAATATTCTATTATATAGACATCCCACATGTTCTTTATCCATTCATCTATTGATAGACACTTGGGCTGCTTTCATATCTTGACTATTGTAAATAATGCTGTTATAAACATAGGAGTGCATCTTTTCAAATTAGGGTTTTCATTTTCTTTGGGTAAATACTGAGTAGTGGAATTACTGGATCATACGGTATTTCTATTTTTAATTTTTTGAGGAAACTTCATACTGTTTTCCACAGTGACTGTGCCAATTTGCATTCTCACCACAATGCACAGGGGTCCTTTTCACCACATCCTTGCTAACATTTGTTAAGGTTGTCTCTCTGATACTTTTGGGTACTTTATGTTCTTAAGATATCCCTAAAAACAACTAGACAAAATAGGAAAAACTCTAGCATTGCAAATATTATAAATATTGACATGTAAAAATTCCATAATTACTGGAAGTAGAGAGAGAGAAGAAGACAAGTGTGAAGTTTTCCGTCTAAAGAACTTAGGGGGATTTTGTGAAACAGAAACAATGGTTTCTGTCTGGAATTAATAGAATACTTTAAAAACAGCATGTTGGAAGGGGACAAAAGAAGTTAAAGATATCGAGCTACTTTTTTTCTTTTATAGCAGAGAAGAAATCTTTAAGTTGATAAGTCTAAGAATATGTGTATATTATTTATAATTAAGGAGTTAATCATCCACAGGAATATAGATGGAAATACTCAGGTTTAGATAGCTTGAAGAGTGAGGCTTGTAGAGGGAGGCAAGTGAGGATTACAAGGAAAAAATACATTTCATTTGTCATTTTGACACTTACTAAATTTTTGTTAATGTTTTATTTTATTACAATAATAATACTAGAGAGGTGCCTGGGTGGTTCAGTGGGTTAAGCCTCTGCCTTTGGCTCAGGACATGATCCCAGGGTCCTGGGATCGAGCCCCACATTGGGGCTCTGTTCAGCAGGGAGCCTTCTTCCCCTCTCCCTCTGCCTATATCTGCCTACTTGTGCTCTCTCTCTCTGTGTCAAATAAATAAATAAAATCTTTAAAAAATACAATATTAGAAATGTCTTTTAAAATAAGATTAGATATTTCACTAGAGTATCACACAACAATTCTTTCTCTGTTATCTTGGAAAATAGATAAATATCTTTTAAGAAAACTTATATTACAAATTTTCCCAGTACAATCTGTATGAGAGAAAGGACACTTAATCTTTATCACATACTATACATAATTATATCAACCTGTTTATAGAACTTACAGTATTTGCTTTTGATCATAAGGAATCCTTATACTCTGGTCATTGTACTTCATGTAGAAAATTGAAATTTTGAGAAAAAGTCCCCAAAATAGTTCCTTATATAGTTATCTTATGTATATAGAAAAATTTCACTAGTT
Organism: Mellivora capensis; assembly: GCA_004024625.1. Lineage (NCBI taxonomy): Eukaryota > Metazoa > Chordata > Mammalia > Carnivora > Mustelidae > Mellivora > Mellivora capensis. The sequence goes on along the minus strand of PISX010020337.1, from coordinate 29,504 downwards.
TCCTTTCATCCAGCTGCAAACACACACACTTTGAAAATATGCTTCCGAAGAATATTATAATGATATAACTCTCATTGACTTTCAGGGAGATTTGAATTTTTATGTAGGTCATAATTTTACCCTTGGTTTATCTATTTCTGCAAACAAACACATATATTTTTATTTATAATTTCTGCGGTTTTGCTGAGTTTTTGATAAAAGTTACTGAGAATGTGCCGGTTTCATATAAATGTCTATACATATATTTATATAGTCTCTACTTTTACGTTCAGCTGAGAGATTTAAACAATTTTCAAATATTTTCATCCACTTAGTAATCTCTAAAGATGTTCCCAAGTACATCCCAAAACAAAACCAATTTCAATACGTTCAATATTTGACTTGATTCCTTAGGTAATGCTATATTATCGTTAGAAGATCATGTTAATATCAGTGTAGTTTATTCAGTCTAATTCAGTGTCCTATGCTGCAAAACCAGCAGCAACTCAAATGAGGAGCAATAGAAAAGGAACATTTAAATTTTCGATTAATTCATTGATTGATCTGATAAGTCTGTACTATGATTCTCTGCTATAAAAAAATATGAACATGCCTTTGAGAAACAAAAATAAATTTGCATTTGCTGCAGGAACTACTTATTTTACATAACAAATACTCATTCAACTTGAAAAAGTACTAGTGAAAATGAACCTGGTATCTAGAAATTACTACTTAGCTTATTGCTTTTTTATGTGTGTGTGTGTGTATGTGTGTGTTTTCCTGACTGAGAACATAGTTTAATTGCTCTATAAACTGTAGAGAGTTTAAAAAATTGCCATAAAATTAAATGAGATAAAAGTGTATGCTAAGTAAAGTGTCATTTCATTGCACTATTTTTTTGTTTTGCTTTATTTTTTGAGAAGTGAAATAAAAGGGTCAGAACCATTAAAGTTTTATAGCAGCTCAAATTTAAGTTGACACAGTGTTTTTCCAGAAGTTTTGAAAATCCCCTAGACTCAGTAAAATGTGAATCGAAATTAAAAAAAAAAAACCAGCAATGAAAAAAACTAAGAAGTTGCAAAGAGAAGCTGGCTTTAATTTCAACACTCAAAATTACAGTAATTGCTGTTTCTCTCCAGTTGTGGTGTCAGTTTTCTTTTTAATAGTCTAGCTTACAGAACATCTTTTCAAGAAACAACCATGTTTTTGACAAAAATATGTAATGGAATATAAGCAGATTATCTTCGGGCGCCTGGGAGGCTCAGTGGGTTAAGCCTCTGCCTTGGGCTTAGGTCATGATCTCAGGGTCCTAGAATCGAGCCCTAGACCCACACTGGGGGGGGTCTCTGCTCAGCAGGGAGCCTGCTTTCCCCTCTCTCTGCCTGCCTCTCTGCCTGCTTGTGATCTTTCTCTCTCTGTGTCAAATAAATAAATGAATCTTAAAAATCATAATAAATAAAAATAAAAGCAAATTATCTTACAAACAATTTATAAATGCTACAATTATGTGCAGTTGCAACCAGATTGACACAATAGGTATTCATTGTAACTAAGATTGCTCTGGGCTATGGGCACAATCTAATGACCTACCATCCATGCTTCCACAATTAAAAAAAGGAATGATGGTATTATTTGGATTACTTTGCATCCATTCTCATTTATATGTAAAACAAATTTGTAAATCCCAAATATATTTCACAACTCATCCACATCATGGTGGGAATTCCTGCTCAAAAGAATAAAAGCTCCACCCATCAGCAGTGAATTTCACCACTATAAGACAATAAGAACAAAAGAAACTGTTCTCCTTTTACTTGACAAAGAACTAATGTGCAAAATTGATGAATAGGATAAAGCAGGTAAATGCTGCCACTCAACACATGCCCTTTCCTTTCTTCTTCATTTTACCAAATGCTAATCCTATATGTAAACCCTCATCTTCCTTTGCATGCCCACGTGCTTTAGAGGAAGCTAACCTCATATGTATCCTCCAAAGGAAGATGTAAGCTGATCTTAAAAGATCACGTTGATCTTAAACCCTTGCTGAAAATCAATTTGGGCAAGAGCTTATCACAAGTATGGCTAATGAAATACCTGTGAATGTCTGCTGCCAAGTCTCTAACCCATGAGAGACTCTGGACTTGGGGAAACAAACCAAGGGTTACAGAAGGGAGGGGGTAGGCAGCAGGGTAACTGGGTGATGGGTATTAAGGAGGGCACATGTTGTGATAAGCACTGGGTGTGCTACACAACTCGTGAATCATTGAACGCTACCTCAGAAACTAATGATGTACCATATGTTGGTTAACAGAACATAATAAAAAATAATAATAATAAAGTAAAAAGGAACAGGTAAAAGAAAATAAAATACCATCCTGAATTCTTAGGATTAGTAATGCCAACATCACCGAAAAGACTAAGAAAATATTATTAAATATATCATAACTGAAAAAAACATTTTTCTGACCTTATAAATCATGCATAGCCATTCTTAAGAAGAAGGAAGGAAGGAAGGAAAGAAAGAAAGAAAGAAAGAAAGAAAGAAAGAAAGAAAGAAAGAAAGAAAAAAGAAGGATGGGTTTCTCCTCCTTGAAGGGATACTGTAAGAAAAGAGAATGTTTCTTAGACTTTTATGTTTTTCCTGTTTCTACTATTTTCTTGTACAGATGTTTATTCTAGGACTGCTATGTCCATATTCTTTAGATGAGCAAGCCTAAAGGAAAGGCTAACACACTGAGGATTGCGACACCAGAAATAGAGATTCTGCAGCTGCCTTACTGCTGGACTTTTTGTTCCATGTGATAGCACATGTCCTTACTGCTTATGTTAATTAGGCTGATTAGTATATGACACCAAGTGTAACAGTGTGAGTAGCCTGCAAAATCCCCAGGATATGCCTTGTTTGAGGACTGTAGTTGCCAGAAGAGGGGAAGGGAGAAGAGACGTTATCAAATATAGAGCCACTTTTCCATGGATTTAATCACTTTCTTATTCACTCATTTATTTAAATAAACTGTCTGAATATGACAAGTTTCTGTATTTCAAGGAGCAGGCACACATACAAAGGATTTCAGTATTTCATCAAGCTTCCATCATACTTTTCATCAAAAAGTATTTGATAGACAATTAAATAGGGCATACAGAAGAAAGAGATACCCAATCTGTTTTCTCTAACCAAATTCACCATCTGGTAATTCAGTACATTAGGCCTCCTTGACTAGTTTCATGTATGTTTGCAACCAAGTTGATATTTTCAGTTACAATTTAGATCTCTTCTCTTCAAACTGATAGTGAGAGCACATAAATAGCAAACTTACCAGAAATGATTTAGTAAAGAGAACCAAGAGCTTTAAAAGTATTGTTACCTTATCATGATGAACACTGGATAACGTATATAATTGTTGGATCACTATATTTTACACTTGAATCTAATATGACACTGTATGTTGATTATAATGGAATTAAAATTTAAAAAATGAATTCCACATTCCACTAACACTAATATCTTCTCTTAATATAGATACTACAGAATAGAAAGCTTGTTACAAACTTGTAAGTCTGTCAAAAATATGTGGTGGTAAGGGTTGGAGGCAAATTTCAGTACACAGTGTCTCGATGATATCTGATGGATATATAACATGGAGTACAATGCAAGAGTTATAAGCTTGAGACCAGATGTACACATAGAAACATATATTTTATAGGTTTAGTGCTGAATGAACAAAAATTAGGAAACAGAAAGAAATATATAATGCAACACCAATTATGATACCTAAAAATACAAGCTGACATGGTAATTTCACCTATAGGTATTTATCCAAAAAATATGAAAGCATATGTCGACATAAAGAGTTAAAGAAGAGTGTTCATAGCAGCATTATTCATAATATCCCCAAACTAGAAAAGTTAAAAATATTCATCATTTCTTGAAGGGAAATGTTTTAGGTATGTACTACGGATGATTATTTAACAAAGAAAATGGATAAGCTACTGATACATGTAAAACCATGTAAAACTATCTTATCAAAGTAAGATATATGCTAAGTGAAGGAGTCATGCTCTAAATAGTATATAATGAATAACTTTATTTACATGAAATTCTAGAATAAGCAAATCTGACCATAGTGGTTGAAACAAATCATTGGTAGTCTTGGCCTAAGGGAGTAGGGGGGATTAATAACAAAGGAATACGAGAAAACTTTTTGAAGGAATGGAAATATCTTGTATTTTAATCATTGTGATGGTTACCTATGTATATACTATATGTTAAAATTCATTATACAAAATGGGTACATTTTATTGTATGTAAATTACCAGATTATAATTTACAAATATATATGTAAAAAAAAAGAAAATCAATGAAACAAAGTTAATTCTCTGTAAAGATCAATAAAATAATAAAATTAATAAAACTCTAGCCAGGCTAATCAGAGAGAGGGAGAGAACACAAATTCTAGTATTAAGAAGGAAGGACGAACCACTGCAATAAGCCCCACAAATATTAAAAGACTTATGAGTAAAAAAAGTTGTGAACAAATCTATGTTCCAAAACGTTATCCATTTCATTTGTCATAGTCATTCTTTTGTTCAGGTCTCAGCTTAAATGTCCATTATTTTTAGGAGTCTACCTTGATTCCTATATCAGGTTAGTTCCCTCTCCTTTATGTGCTGTCAATACTCCATGTCCTCTACAATACATTGTACTTAACAGTTTTCAAAAGAATATCACAGTCAGCACATGATACATTGTGTAGACTTCTAAGAGAGCTGGGAGGCCATATCACCGAAAGCTAGACACTGATGTCAGTGCAGGGAAGGCTTCTTTGGTGACATTTGAGAATTAAGCAAAGATATGTGTTAGTCATATAATTTCACTAAGAATTTTCAGTATTCAGATGTAGCCTATAAATTACTTTGATATAATCAAATTAATTGATATAATATTATATCAATTAATCAAATTAATTAATATAATATGGTCAAAAAGCATTTCTCTAACATTTCACATAGACCTAGATATTCTGGTATATGCTTGAAAATACTCCATGAAAGTAATTTCCTGAGAAATATTTATGAAAATTGAGTGATAGAAGTTTTTTTTTAATAGTTGGGTAGAGCATAAAAATTGAAAAGGTCTTTGATAATATATACTCATTTTGTTTTCCAGATTGCTGGAATTACCAAAAAGTACTCAACCAAAATTTAATACTATAAATCTTAAGTAATTTAATGACAAGGGACAACATAGTTTAAAAAATATTTGTATACATTAGGTCATGAATTTTGTCTGTGGCCCTAAGCACTATGTCTGTGAATCTTCCTGCCAACTAAATAAAAGATATAGGAGTTTAAAATTTTATTTAAGTAGATGTACTGATGGAGTGTGTATTAAATCCCCTTGGCACTGAGTTTTTGAAAAAATTATATATCTACATTTACATTTTTAATTATAACACATGCTGTGATTTAAATTGTAATATAAAATTCATCTACTTGGTTTTATCTTCTTTAGGCAATAAACTACAATATGCTATAAGAGTAAATCCAATTAAATTAAACAAGTGGTAAATATAGTTGAATCATTTCATAATTTTAATTTCTTAGTTTCCATTTTGTGCCAGCTGTTTGTTCTTTGTAAGATGTTCTGCACAGGGGCGCCTGGGTGGCTCAGTGGATTAAAGCCTCTGCCTTTGGCTCGGGTCATGATCCGAGGGTCCTGGAATCGAGCCCCACATTGGGCTCTCTGCTCTGTGGAGAGCCTGCTTCCTCCTCTCTCTCCCTGCCTGTCTCTCTTGCCTACTTGTACTCTCTGTCTGTCAAATAAATAAATAAAATCTTAAAAAAAAAAAAAAGATGTTCTGCACAATATGATCACATCAACAGCTAACTAGAATTTACATTTGAAGGATACCCCCACTAGAAATTATGAAATTGGTCATTTAAATATTTCAAATTGTTCTGAAAATTCACACTATGTTAAGCATGCAGAATCAAATTCTGAATTGGCTATCTAATAAACTGAATCACAATGAAAATTTTGTATGTGGTCTACAGGGAAATTTTTACTTTTGGATGGAGAATTTCAAACTTTCTAAATTATCTTGTAAATTTGTATTATATTTCCTAAAAATTTGTAAATATTTTTAAAAAGTTGTTTGCATTTATATTAGTCATTTTAAAAAAGTAAAAGTAATAAAACTATGTAAACTCTTATGAAAAAAATTGGGGACTTGTAGTAAAAAGAAAGAAGAATTCAGAAGGAAGCAGTAGCAATAAAGGTAACAAAGACTTTGTTCTGATTAAGTTATGTGCCACAAATAATAAATAAGAAAAAATTATAATTTTGGGTGGCAATAAATACTCTAAAGGAGATAAAACCAGATAATGGATGGAAGTGACATATAAGCTGAGATCTAAATGACAATAAATGCCAAAATAACATATGAGAAAAGAATCCTCCAGGTAGATAGGACAGAAAGTGCAAAGGTCCTGAGGTGGGAACAAGCAAATGTGGCTTGAACAGTGAACCTGGAGGACATAGCTACAAGATAAGTTCCAAAATGCAGACAAGGAGCAGATCACTTGATGAAATTTGTTAGGTTTGGATATCCTAAGCACTCTGCCAAGTCATTATAATCAGTATTTTTTCATGATCTGGTTCACATGTAAAAATTATCTTTTTTGCAACTGCCTGGAAAATGATTTGCAAGGAAGAACAAATGTGAAATCAAGCAAAAAAAGGTAGGCAGTAATTGCAGTAGTATAAGCAAGTGGGGAGGAGAGCTTTATATATAGCAAGAGTGGTAGCTTTATATATAGCTTTATATATAGCAAGAGTGGTAGGTGAACTACGTAAAGCATTATTTCAAATGTTTAACCAGAAAATACAATGAATATCTCTCAAAAGAATTTCAGTAACTGAAATTCTAAAATTTAATGTGTAGAATTGATTGAATTCAGTTAAAGATTAAAATCATATGGCTAGGTTCTGTATTCTCTTCTTTCAAATGCCAATGATTTACCCAAAGTCTCTGGCTTATTAAAACATCCATTACAAGAAAATTGCATACATTAAATACACCCAATTTTAGGATACAGAGCAATGTGCTTTAAGGGTTGTTCATGTGTTAAAGGTTAGCAACAACATTTGTTCTTTCTGCAAACAAAACATAATATCAAGAAGGCTTCATCATTGCAAATATAGTCTAAGCAACAAAAAGAAAAAATGTGATGAGGTCTGAATCTCTCCTTCAAGCTCTTCATACTAATCTACACTTTAGTTGTACACTTTGGCTTCCTTAAATCCATACAAGGAAAAACATTTTATCAAGTGTATTTCCCAGATATGTTTGGGGTATAGTAGGGAATAAGCTGACATTACATTGGGTATTGTGACTTCAATTACTACAAAATTATCAGTCTATTTTTAAGACCAAAGTGATTTTGTCTGTAGAAACAAAGCAGTTAAGTGATTTTGTACAGGTCACAACCCAAGTTAATTGGATGTTTGGTAATAGAACCACAACAACTGATCCTTGAAATACATCATCAGAAGATCATGTTCACTTTTAAAATAAAACAAATAATTCTTCAAATGGTGTATATTATTAGCTCTTACTATTTTTTTCTTTGTCTTTAATCAACTTTATTGAGGAGTAATTTACATATAATAAAATACACCCTTTCGTTATGGAGACCAATGAGTTTCTAGAAATGTTATCATTACCACAATCAATTATAAATAATTCCATCACCCCCAAAAAACTCCCTGTTACCTCTCTGCAATTAATTCTACCCCACCATCAGCTTTAGACAACCACTTTATATATTTACTTTATATAAAAATAGAGTCTTTTACCTTTGGTTAAGCTTATTCCTAGATATATTATGGTATTTGTTGAAATTGTAAATGCAATAAGTTTGTTGATTTCTCTTTATGCTGCTTCATTCCTGGTGTATAGAAATGCGACAGATTTCTGTACATTGATTTTGCCTACTGCAACTTCACTGAATTGGTGAATCAGTTCTAGCAATTTTTTGGTGGAGTCTTTCAGGTTTCCAATATAGAAGGATATCATGTCATCTGCAAATAGAGAAAGCTTGACTTCTTATCAATTTGAATGCCTTCTATTTCTTTTTGTTGTATGATTGCTGAAGCTAGTATTTCCAGTACTTTGTTAAATAACAATGGTGAGGAATGGACATCTCTGTCTTATTCCTGACCTTAGAGGAAAAGTTCTCAGTTTTTCCCCATTGAGGATATTAGTTGTGGTTCTCGCATATATGGCCCTTATGGTGTAAACATATGTTTCCTCTAACCCTACTTTGTTGAGGGTTTTTATCATGAAAGGACATTATATTTTGTCAAATCCTTTTTTCCCCCTGAATTTATTGAAAGGATCATATGGTTCTTATCCTTTCTTTTACTAATGTGGTGTATCACATTGATTAATTCACGAATGTTGAACCCCCTTGCAGCCCAGGAATAAATCCCATTTGATCTTGGTGAATGATTCTTTTAATGTACTTACTGTTGGATTTGATTTGCTAGTGTTTTAAAGAGAATTTTTGTATCCATGTTCATAAAGGATATTGGCCTATAGTTCTCTAAAGTACTTGGGAATAAACCTAACCAAACATGTAAAAGATCTGTACCCTCAAAACTATAGCATACTTATGAAAGACATTGAAGATGACATAAAGAAATTGAAGATGACACAAAGAAATGGAAAACATTGCATGTTCACAGATTGGAAGAACAGATATTGTTAAAATGTCTATATTAGGGGCACCTGGGTGGCTCAGTGGGTTAAGCCACTGCCTTTAGCTCAGGTCATGATCTCAGGGTCCTGGGATCGAAACCCCGCATCGGGCTGTCTGCTCAGCAGGGAGCCTGCTTCCTCTTCTCTCTCTGCCTTCCTCTCTGCCTACTTGTGATCTCTGTCAAATAAATAAATAAAATCTTTATAAAAAAAAAGTCTATATTACCCAAAGCAATCTACACATTTAATAGCAATCTCTATCAAAGTACCATCAGCATTTTTCACAAAGCTAGAACAAAGAATCCTAAAATTTGTATGGAGCCACAAATGACACAAGTAATCAAAGCAATCTTGGAAAAGAAAAGGGAAGCTAGAGGCATCACATTTCTGGACTTCACACTGTATTGAATAGCTGTAGTCATCAAGATAGCATGGTACTAGAATCAAAACAGATACATAGATCAATGAAACAGAATAGGAAACCGAGAAATGAACCTACAGTTATATGGTCAATTAATCTTTGACAAAACAGGAAAGAATATCCAATGGAAAAAAATAATAGTCTCTTCAAAAATGGTGTTGGAAAAACTGGACAGCAACATGCAAAAGGAAACTAGACCACTTTCATTACACCCTACAAAATAATTTCAAAATGGATGAAAGACCTACATGTGAGACTGGAAGCCATCAAAATCCTAGAGGATAACACAGCCAACAACCTCTTTGACCTCAACTATAGAAAGTTCTTACCAGACCCATCTCCTGAGGCAAGGGAAACAAAAGCAAAAATAAACTGTTGGGATTTCATAAAGATAAAAAGCTTCTGCAAAGCAAAGGAAACAATGAACAAACCTTAAAGACAACCTATGGAATGAGAAAAGTTACTTGCATATGACATAGTATCCAAAATCTATAAAGAACTTATCAAACACAACACTTTTTTTTTTTTTTTTTTTTGTCAGAGAGAGAGAGGGAGAGAGAGAGCAAGCACAGGCAGACAGAGTGGCAGGCAGAGGCAGAGGGAGAAGCAGGCTCCCCACCGAGCAAGGAGCCCGATGTGGGACTCGATCCCAGGACGCTGGAATCATGACCTGAGCCGAAGGCAGCCGCTTAACCAACTGAGCCACCCAGGCGTCCCTCAAACTCAACACTTAAAAAACAAATAGTCCAGTTAGAAAATGGGCAGAAGACACAAATACACATTTTTCCAAAGAACACATCCAGATGACTAACAAACTCATGAAAAGATGCTCAGTATCACTCAACATCAGGGAAATACAAATCAAAACTGCAATGAGATATCATCTCATACCCGTCAGAATGGCTAAGATTAACAACCCAGGAAACAACAGGTGTTAGCGAGGATGCAGGGAAAAGGGAGACCACTCTTACACTGTTGGTGGGAATGCAAACTGGTGCATCCACTCTGGAAAACAGTATGGAGTTTCCTCAAAACACTAAAAAAGTTAAAAATAGAATGATCCAGCAACTGCACTACTAGAAATTTATGCAAATGATACAAAAATACTGATTTGAAGGGGTACATCCACTCTGATGTTTATAGCAGCATTATCAACAATAGCCAAATTATGGAAAGAGCCCAAATGTCCATCTCCTGATGAGTGGATAAAGAAGATGTGGTATGTACATGTGTGCATGCATGCGTGTGTGTATGTGTGTATGTGTATTACTCAACCATAAAAATGAATGAAATCTCGGGGCGCCTGGGTGGCTCAGTGGGCTAAAGCCTCTGCCTTCAGCTCAGGTCATGATCCCAGGGTCCTGGGATCGAGCCCCACATTGGGCTCTCTGCTCAGCAGGGCGTCTGCTTCCCTTCCTCTCTCTCTGCCTGACTCTCTGCCTGCTTGTGATCTCTGTCAAATAAATAAAATCTTTAAAAAAAAATGAATGAAATCTTGACATCTGGAGCTAGAGAGTATTATGCTAAGCAAAATAAGTCCATCAAAGAAAGACAAATACCATACAATTTCACCCATATGTGGAATTTAAAAAGCAAAACAGATGAATGTGGGGGTAAACAAGAGAAAGACAAAAGAGAAAACAGACTCTAAACTATAAAGAACAAACTGATGGTTACTGGAGAAGAGGTGGATGGGGGATATGTTAAATGGGTGATGGACATTAAGAAGTGCACTTGTGATGAGCACTGGGTGTTGTATGTAAGTGATGAATCATTAAATTCTACTCTTGAGATCAATATTACACTGTATGTTAACTAACTGGAATTTAAATAAAAATTTAGGGGGGTTAAAGAAACAAAAAAATTTTAAAAAATAAAATCTGTAACTATGATTGTAAATTTATCTGTTTCTCCTATTGTAAGGTTTTGTTTTATGTATTTTGAGCAAATTTATTATATGCATTATCTTGTTTCCAGCTTCATGTTAACATGTAAATATTGAGGTGAAATTCAAAATCTCTAGAGTTGGCTCAATATGCCGTGAGTTTTTCCTTTTGGGAAATTGTCATTATTCAGTGAAGAATGTGTCAGAGTAAAAGAAAAGAAATTCTATCCTCTGATGACAATAGACTCATTACAGAAATTTATTTTTCCCTGGTGGATGTTCCTTATAGAGTCTTCCTTCTTCCTCCCTTTCACAATTAAATCCTGGATTAATGTAGTAGGTGGACAATTCATTGTTGCTCTATTTATTCTACTTCTAGAAGACAGATAATAGGAAGGGCCATTGAGTCTGGGGTGGTAACTATGATTCTGTCAAATGCTATAAATTCATTTTGAATAAATTGATTACTTTAGGGAAGTGAACATTCTATTACTTCACAGTGCCACATTCTTAGCTGAATTCTTTTTTCCCAGCAATTGACTTGCATTTCGTTATTCTTTCAAAGTACACATAAATATTTAGGATGGATAGATGGATAGATAGACAAGCACAGAATTTCTGAATTTCCTATACAGAAGTTACTTTCTCTAGACTGTCTAAATCTGGATGTATGGATATTTTTAAATACCCACCAAATCTCCGCATATGCCCCAATCCCAACAAAGGCCCTAGGAACATATCTAAAAAACCAAGTCTGATAATTACCCCTTATATTTCCTAAGCTAATTTTGTGAGCCAGATTCCCATGGGTTTGGAGCTTACATATGACTGAATGTTTAATCAATGTAAAAATGCTGGATATATAAAAACATATATATATTTTTATATACATACATATATATTTTCCCATATGTGCATATGTATATTTTTCTTAAATATCAAAGATTTAGAAAATCATACTTATAAAAGTTTGTGTGGAAGAGGTAGTGTTTCATTTAGAACACATGTCATGTTTGGACATTAAAAAAGTACGTGTGTGTGTGTATTAAAGATCCCCGTTTTCAAATATGTACCCCATTTATATTCAGTATTTCCCATACTGAACTTCAAACAGTCATTTATCATTAAAGGTTTAAATCTTGTGTAGTAATATTTATTGGCAGGCTCAATAGTTCTGTTCTTACTGCAGGTCTGTTACACATTCTGAACTTCTCAAAATACTAGTTTATCTAGTTTAGAACCTGTACTATAAAATTATGCTCCAAAGTTTTATATGTGAGGGGAAGGAGGGAATTTTATTTTCCTCTTTAGCTAAAATATGTTTTAGCATTACAAAACATAAAATATACATATTTTATATGTCTTATACACACATATGATATAATATTATAGCTCAGGTTTCCAAATGACACAAAATGCTTGTACAGACTGGAGAAATAAAGATAAAATCTATTCCTCATATTAATGCTAAAATAGAGGAAGGATTATGCTATTGTTTTCTCAAAGTTATTCTAAGCACTAAATATCACCATTTTCAAATAAAATAGCATTTTATGTTTTATAACTGTCTGTGGGAAAGCTGAATCATTTGAAAATCCTATCTAAATACAAGTGATCATTCTATAATTTACAATTTTAATAATATTGATTTTATAATTTTAAAAGTCATATGAAATAGTTGACAAATAAAGAATTGTTTTTCTTAATCTTATTAACGTATATCATACAACATATATATTCTCTGATTTCCCCAAAGTAACTAAGTTAAATCTAAATGTACCAATTGCATTGACTCACTTCAATTGAGTTTAATCATTGAAATTAGTGAAAACATCAAGTTGATATTTACATTAGTAACAAACATTGAAAGGACATTTAGAGATCATTTTATTTAATCGGGTCTACCAGTTCAGGAATCTCTTCCACTAACCCCTGGTACACTTGATTGAAAAATTGGTCTCTATTCAGATACCTCAGTGACGGGATATGATTTCTCAGGACAAAGCTCAAAAATCATGGCCTCTTTGACACTTTGTGTTTTGTCTTATCAAGTATTACTTTAACTAGAATATCTTCTCTGAGGGCCAGGATCATATCTTATTTATCTTATTTATTTTTACTACACAGCACATATCATTGTTGCTGGATTGTAAGTTCTTACTCATTTATTCAATAAAAATTTGAGTACTTATGTCTTGGGCTCTGTGCTACACATTAGAAATACATTTGTGAATGAGGTAGATATTACATATTCTCATAAACCATGCAACAATCAGATAACAGTCTGTTAGTTAACAGAGGAATTAGGTAAGTATTAAAAAGTGTTCTGTAAAAAGTAAAAAGCATAGCAAAGTCCCATGTGAGCAAATCATAGGCACTTGATCGTTTTGGAAATTATATTTATTTTTTAAGTTTTTATTTATTTGAGAGACAGAGAGTGAGCCAGAGAGAGAGAGAGGGAGAGCATAAGATGGAAAAGGGGCAGAGTTGAAAGTAGGCTCCCCGCTGAGCAGAGCCCAATGCAGGGCTGGATCCCAGTAACCTGGGATCATGACCTGACCCAATGACAAACGCTTAACCAACTGAGCCACCCAGGTGTCCCAGAAATTATATTTAAACTGAACCCTGATAAATATATGGAGGCTACTCAAGTCAGAAAGAAAGACCTTCCACATCTTGAGAGTAACTTGTGTAAACCAGAAAGCAGGCAAAAGCATGGCACATTAAAAAAAACAAACAAACAACAACAAAAAAACAAAGTTTCTTCTCTCTCTTTCATCTAGTAATGAATGTCCATTTATTCCTGATATCTATTTTATAAAAATTTTGATGCACTATTATTTCAAAATACAAGTAGTCCTTATTTGCAACTTATCACAGGTATAATTTTACTTTGATATGTGATGATGATCATTAAAAACTCTTTTCTTCACTATAATTCAAGTGTCCATCATAGTAAGATGTGATAAGAACATGTGGTAAGAACAAGATCTATTTTCATTACCACCGTATGTCCAGTATTTAGTATGGTACCTCACGTAATAGGTGTTTGTTAATATTGTTTAGATGAGGAAGGGAAACATGGAGAGCAAATGTATAAAGTATATGACGTGAGGCTGGAGAGGTAGGCCAGGTTCAGATCATGACGGTCCTGGTCAAGCACATTTAAACTATAGACTGTTTTCTTCAGGGCAAGTGAAACAATTTCAATACTTTAAGCAGTTGGATTATGGGATCAACCTTAATGACTACAATATGGAATATGGGCATACATGGTCAGAGGAAGGAGGGACAGGTGACTGGTTAATACCATAGTCTGGGGGAAAAATAATGGAAACTTAGGAGAGAGTGACTGGATTTGAGAGCAATTTAAAAAATAAACATGGTGAATATATTGAAGTGAAGTGAAAACTGTGAGAAAGAGATACTGAGATCTAACAATCAACAGAATTCTTGCTTCAAAATGAAGTGAACGATGGCAAGCCCAACCTAGGTAGCCTGGCCCTCGGGGAAATAAATATGAAGTGTACCCTGTCTATATGCACAATTTGGTTTAAAAATTGAACACAAAATTCACAAGTACATGTGAATAGTGGATTTGAAATAATATAGAAAGAAGAGGTATTTTTGTCTTTATTATCCAATCTGTGTACAGGAAGATTTCATAATGTAATCTCTGGGTGTTCAGCTCCAAGGGTCATTTCTTTGTGTTCTTTATTGCCAAATATACCACTCATGGTTAATTATATATATCCTACTAAAGAGAAAGACAGCAATACTGCTATTACATGTTCTAACATGTCATGGCTCTTTGGAAACTTGTTTCATTGAAATACTATAGAACTGCTTGCTTTTGCAGTTCCCTCATACCATTTATTTGACCCACATCATTACTCATGACACTGCATCATTCATCCTGTTGCCTGTGAATAACAACTTCCAGTGACTCTCTTACAAGTTCTTACTGTGATTCTACTATGATGGCTACAAATGCAAGTCTTACCCAGAGTAAGATGATGTAAACAATAGTTCGCTTTCTGATCAAATGAAATATACCACTCAGAATTTTATAGCTTAAACAAGAAGCAATACATCTTCTAACCATATTCTGATCTTCTGGTCTGGCATCATTGCATTTATAGAATGCATCATTGCTTTTCTAGAATGTTATCTCCATCCACAATGCCTGCAACCTTGCCTTGCAAACACTAACAGCAGCAAGAATGGTAGATGAGGATCTGTTGGCAGAGGAAGAAAAAGAAAAATGCTCATTTTTGCAAAGGATGCCCATTCTTTATCCAGCATTGTGTAAGACAGTCACAGGAGGAAAATCATTAGCACATGGATTAGAACAGACAAAAGGCATTGCAGCAAATGGTGCAGATTCCTCAGAGGAGATAAGAGCAATGACTCCCTGAGTTCTGCCTGGACTACAGGAAGGAGCCTGTAGAGGAGGTGGAGTGACCGCCCCAAATGTGAGCAGCTAAAAATCACAGGGTAAAGAACACTTGCCACCACTCTAGCCATACCAAGGTGCTGTAGGCTAGAGGCAGCACCACAGTAGAACTAAGACAGATGAGAACCAATACATGAATCCACATACATGTGGCCTAAACTCAAGAATAAGCGATAGATTCCTATAGAGTCCAGTACTCAGACTGGTGTCAAATGTGAAAGAGAGTCACCCTCAAATCAGTAATCAGTGCCATTCTGGCAGTCCAGTTTCAAGTGACCCCATGAAAAAAATACTACACTGGCCTGTAAGTGATCTGTCCATAAGATGCTCTCTTGCATCTGAGTTCCTTATGGCATCTGGTCAAGTGGTGTGGGAGGTAGGAGGGTTAGAGAGTATCTCAAACGGAAGTATCTCAAAGGGAAGAAATAGGATCCAGAACTTGGCACCAGAGAGAGAATCTTGAAAATTCTGAGATAGGATCTTTTAGGTCACCATCTGTGATGAGGTCTACTAGAACAAGGTTGAAGCTTGGGCATCCTATCCAAATGACACTTCTGACCAGGGAGAGTCCTGGACACCATGAGGGCCTTTGAAAATGCAAAGAAGATTATCCAAAATGTGGGACTCCCTCAGGAATCAGACTTAAAAAGGGCTCTGCTCATCTGGCTGGCTTTGAGAATGTTAGAAAATATTGGTGCTAGGGGTACCTGGGTGGCTCAGGGTGTTAAGCAGCTGCCTTCGACTCAGGTCATGATCCCAGGAACCTGGGACCAAGCCCCGTGTTAGGCTCCTTGCCGGGAGCCAGCTTCTCCCTATCCCTCTGCCTGCCTGAAGCTCCCCCTGCTTGTGTTCTCTCTCTGTGTCAAAATAAATAAGTAAAATCTTAAAGAAAAAAAAATAAAAAAGAAAATGTTTATGCTATTTGCTGAGGTAAAGAACATTAGGGGAATCTGAATGAATAAAGTGGTGAGTTCAGCTTCTGCATATGCAGCTTCTAAGTGACCTGTTGAAGGAGAAATTATATGGGTTTGGAACTCAGATATAATATTATGTATTATCATAATATGTATATTACTATAACTATATATACACACATACATATATAGTATTCTTCCTATCTCTCTCTCTTTGTATCTGGTACATAAAAGAAACTTGGATGAAAATGAGGTAAGCATTAAAATTAAAAAATAAAAACAAATAAATTTTAAAAAATGAAATGAGGTAAGAAAAGAAATGTCAGTACTAAACAAAGTCCTTGAAAAGTCATAAATACTCATCTGGAATTGGTTAAGTAGGCAAAAGTGCAGTGATAGGATGACCAGATAAGAAGGAGAAAAAGAGAATAAAATAGAGTATTTAGGAAATCTAGAGAAGGATAGCTTATAGAAAAAAGAAGTGAAAAGCTATGTCAAATCCTGCTGGGAGATCAAGTAGGATAAGGATAGAACAGGTCTGATAGTGGCATAGGGTTCTTATAACCTTAGCAGGAGCATAATTTCAATTAGACTACTGGGAGCAGAATCCCTTTTGAAGTAGATTAAAAAAATAAGTAGATTCAGAGATGATTAAATCAAATGTGGCTAACTTTTAAAAATGTTTGGTGGTGCAAAGTGAAGAGAAAGGAATGTAACAGAAGGAAGATTCATAGCTCAGAGCAACAATGGGACTTCAGGGAGAGAGAACATAATTCTAAGACAAAAGCAAATTTAGAATATTTAAATGTTGAGAGCCAGAAGACAAGAAGAAGCTCAAGATTTGGAGTAAGTTTCTTAAGAAGGGGAGAGAGAGTTGTATTCAGGGCATAAAAACTAAAATAACAGAGCGGGTTTGTGTGTGGGGGGTTCTTCTATTTAAAAAAGAGGGGTAGGGAAAGAAATTAGTACAATTGTAAGAAATGTGGCTGATTTTTTTAAAAAATGATGCATTTTGGTTTTGTGGTGTCTATTGTCTCTGTAATGTATGAGGCAGAGGTAAGAGCATAGAGTGTGAGAGGCTGAAAGTTTTGAGATATAGTCAAGAAGGTTTGAAGAAGTCACGTCAGGAAGTGGCTATTGAATTGAATTAAGAAATACTAGATTTCAGAGCTGAGCATTGAGACCTGTGGGCATTAGTGACTAAGATTTAAGGGTTAATAAATCTGCATTTTTTAGTCATTTTCTCCAGTTGTCTCAGCAACCAAGATGCAAGCATTGAGTAGATGAAGACCCAGACCTGTCCAGGGCTGGTTGAGTTTCAGTTTCCAAAGGCTTGGCAAAAGATTAATTGAGGTTATGACCCATTGATTCTAAAATGATTAGGAAATGAAATATATATAGCAGAACATGAAAGGATAGGGACAAATAGGGAAGCCACTAGGATGCCCTCCAAACAGCAATAGTTATTTAAGATAGACAGGTAGGAGGTTGGAATTGAACATGACATAAATGGATTGGAGATTAAAAGGTGGAACAATTTCAACTTGAAATATGACTAAGACTCAGGAACCAGCGATTCAGGTTGACTAGAGGAGATAGATGAACAAAGAGTATGAGGCTGGTGTTAGATAGCTCAACTTCTTCATGGATGTGACACAGACTTAAAAAGTTCTGAAGTTCACTGAAAAATCCATTCATCAGGTCTACCACTATATTTATCAAAAACATATTAATTACATAATTTTTTCCAAAAATTATCTAATCTTTTTGAATTATCTATCCATGTCCTTGCTTCTCTCTATAAAGAGTAGTTTGAGATGGCAAAAGAGATTACACATTTCATATTCATCATTTGTCTTTTGAGTCTTTCCAAACATAGGATTAATATAATCATCTCTTTCTATCTCTGGTTTTACTTCAGACCACAGAGAATTAAATTCATTTAATTAATAAAATATTTAGTATTCATAGTAAAGCTCCTTTTAAAGTAGAAATAAATGATCCTTCATGGTTAGGATGATTATATTTAACCTAGCTTCAAAATATTAAGATGTATCAAATTGTCACAAAGATGGAAAAAATGCTCATATAAAATACATATTTGAATCAAGCAGTTGAGGGGTTCCTGAGTGGCTCAGTGGGTTAAGCCTTTGCCTGCAGCTCAGGTCATGGTCTCAGGATCCTCAGATCAAGCCCCACTTTGGGACTGGCTGCTCAGCAGGGAGCCTGCTTCCTCCTCTCTCTCTGTCTATTTTTGATATCTCTCTCTCTCTCTGTCAAATAAATAGAAAAAATCTTTGAATCAAGCAGTTGAGGAAGATATTTTACATTATTTTTATAATTTATAAGATTTGTTCTTATTTTAAAAATTAATTATATAAGTAGTACATAAATACATTCTCATTATGAATAAATCACTAAAGAGAGTGATGTCAGCAATTTGTTAGAATAGGAAGTCTTAGCACTCATTCCCCCATAAAAACATAACTGGCAATAATTTAAGTAAAAACAACCAAACCAATAAACAAAAACAAAACCTTTATGAGAAGACCAAAATCCAGTTAAGAATTTACAGTACCCTAGATAAGAAAAAAATTGACATCACCTGCACTGAAATGGATAAGAACAATTTAACTTTTACTGCATGAGCCCTTCCCCCAAGCTGGCACAGCTCAGTGTCAAGAGATTGTGACACCAGCATGGTGTAAGAGGAAACTTGTAGATCAGCATCTGATCAGTGGCATCCCTGAAGGGTGTCCGTCCGTCTTGTTTCACACAGAGTGCTGAAAGAGCTGGAATAGCCTGGAAGCTTGGGGGCATTTAGGGGAAAACCACATTCCTGTGGCCTAAAACACTCTGTGAGGCTTGAAGAAGGTGAAGAACTAAGGCTTCTCCTGAATGGAGGGAAGAGTCAAGTGTGACTCCAATGTCCCTGGAATTTCAGTGAGCTGCAGGAGATGCTGGTTTCTGCCCTGCCTCACACAGAGAGCTAAAGAAACTAGCATACTCCAGATGACTGGGATAGCAGCCAGCATGGCTCTGGGATGTAGATAATTGAGGTTTATTCCTAAGAAGGGAAGGGGAGAAGTTAAGCATGCCCTTAATGCCTGTGGATTTTCAGTGCACTATGGGGGGGCTGGTTTCTATCTTGTTTCATGTGGAGCGATGGCAGAAATGACATAGCCAGTCCCCAAGGGGAGCAAGAGATTATGAGCTGGCTATTATAAAAGTATGACAAAAGCAAACAAAAAAACAATAAATGTTGGCAAGGATATGGGGAAATTAGAGCCCTGTACATGGTGGGAATGTTAAAATGGTGCAGCCACTATGCAAAGAAGTATGGAAATTCCACAAAAAAATTTAAAATAGAATTGCCATATGATCCAGCAATCCCTTTTCTAAATATATATCGAAAAGAATTTAAACTGGGATCTCAAAGAGATATGTGCACTTCCATGTTCATTGCAGCATTGTGCAAAATAGCCAAGACCTGGAAAGAGCATAAATGTCCATTGACAGATGAATGGCTAAAGTAAATATGGCATATGCATACAAAAGGATATTATCATCATTTTTAAAAAAAAATTTTAATTTATTTATTTGTCAGAGAGAGAGGGAGAGAGAGCGAGCACAGGCACAGATGGCAGGCAGAGGCAGAGGGAGAAGCAGGCTCCCTGCCGAGCAAGGAGCCCGATGTGGGACTGGATCCCAGGACACTGGGCTCACGACCTGAGCCGAAGGCAGCCGCTTAACCAACTGAGCCACCCAGGCGTCCCTATCATCATTTTAAAAGAAGGATATTTTGCCATATGTGACAGTATGAATGAACCTGGAGGGCATTTTCCTGAATGGAATAACCCAGATAGAAAAAGACAAATATTTCATGAATCTGCTCTTATGACATATGATGTATGTATAATCAAACACATGGAGACAGAAAATGACATATATTGCATGATTTTACTTATATGACATATGTAATATAGTCAAACATGTGGAAACATATGGTGGTTTCTAGGGATTAGATAGGAGGGGAAGGGGAAGTTGCTGGTCAGCAGGCATAAAATTTCATTTATGCAAGATGAATAAGTTCTAGAGATTTGCTTACAACATGGTGCCTATAATTAACAATACTGTGCACTTAAATTTGTTAAGGAAGTAGATATTATGTTGTGTTCTTACCACAAGAATATAATAAACTAATAAATAAATTAGTCAAGTTACAATATATAAAATATGAAATGTCATTCTTTAATAACCAAGTCAGTTTTTTGTTTTCCTGAGAAAAGATAATTCACTATCTAGCATTAGTGAAAGGGGTTCATTTTTCAGATTAATTCAGCTCTTGTTGGTTAGTAGAGATATTTAATGTATTATGAAAGAGGTTGTGTAATTTTTTTCTATTTGTCATTGTTTTGTTTTATTTGATTTTTCTGTTTGGGGAATATGAGCATAGGAAACAGGAAGCCAGAATCCTGGGGTGTGAAGAGCTTTTTAAACTATACTGGGTACTGTTATGCATGGTCATCCTTCTCCTCCAATCAGGAAAGACCTAAGAACATATGAAAAATAAGAATGGTTTTTAAATGAAGAGGAAATGTTTGAAACGTAATGGAGCTTATTATACAGTTTTATCTGCTCTGATGACACACCCACCTCAGAACCAAGTTAGTGTCATTCAGTGGTGTTGCTGAAGTGGCCATCTGTTCATTTCTCTTTGGGTTCACCTTATGTCTATGTAAACAAAAAAACTCTCAAACACCCACAAGGGATATTTCCCAGCCTGGAACTAGAGGGACCCTTTAGTCTGTAAAATTAGTATACTGTGTTCTTTGCAAAATATAAATGAAAAGGGGAAGTATTATCTAGTAGAGTGGAAGAAACAGAAACTTATGGTGCCTGTGAGGCCAATGCCAATTAGAAATGAATGGAATTGAGGGTCCACTAATCTTCAAAAAAGTCTTTTCAACAAATGATGTTGGGAGTATTGGACAGCCACATGCAGAAGAATGAAACTGGACCATTTGCTTACACCATACACAAAAATAGATTCAAAATGGATGAAAAGACCTAACTTGGAGATAGGAATCCACCAAAATCCCAGAGGAGAACACAGGCAGCAACCTCTTCCACCTCGGCTGCAGCAACTTCTTGCTAGACACGTCTCCAAAGGTAAGGGAAACAAAGGCAAAAATGAACTATTGGGATTTCATCAAGACAAAAAGCTTTTGCACAGCAAAGGAATCAGTCAACAAAACCAAAAGACAAGCTACATAATGGGAGAAGATACTTGCAAATGGCATATCATATAAGGGCTAGTATCCAAAATCTATTAAGAAATTTTCAAACTCAAACCCAAAGAACAAATAATCCAGTCAAGAAATGCACAGAAGACATGAAGAGACATTTCTGCAAAGAAGACATCCAAAGGGCCAACAGACACATGAAAAAGTGCTCAACATCACTCAGCATCAGGGAAATACAAATCAAAATCATAATGAGATAATACCTCACACCAATCAGATGGCTAAAATTAACAAGTTAGGAAATGACAGAAATTGGTGAAGATGTGAAGAAAGGGGGACCCTCCTACACTGTTGGTGGGAATGCAAGCTGGTGAGCCACTCTGGAAAACAGTATGGAGTTCCCTCAAAAAGTTGAAAATAGAGCTATCCTATGACCCAGCAATTACACTACTGGGTATTTACCCCAAAGATACAAATGTAGTGATTGAAGGAGCACCTGCACCTGAATGTTTATAGCAGCAATGTCTACAATAGCCAAACTATTGAAAAAGCCCATATGACCATCAACAGATGAATGGTTAAAGAAAATGTGTGTGTATGTATGTGTGTGTGTGTGTGTGCATGCACACACACTTATATACACCTCAGAATACTACTCCGCCTTCAAAAAAAAACAAAATCTTGCCATTTGCAATGACATGGATGGAACTAGAGAGTATTTTGCTAAGCAAAGTAACTCAATAAGTCAATCAAAAAAATAGTTCAGTCAGAGAAAGACTATTATCATATGATCTCACTCATATGTGAAATTTAAGAAACAAAACAGAATATCTACGGAAGAGAAGTAAAACAAGACAAAACCAGAGAGGGAGACAAACCATAAGAGACTCTTAATCATAGGAAAGAAACTGACAGTTATGGGGGGGGAGATGGGGAAACTGGGGTATGGACATTAAGGAGGACATGTGATTTAATGAACACTGGGTATTATATAAGACTGATTAATCACAGTCCTGTACCACTGAAACCAGTAATACAATATATGTTAATTAATAGAATGTAAAGAAAATAGATGTTTAAATAATAGATAAATAAATGTTTAAATTTTTTAAAAATGGAGTTGACCCACAATTTCCCTGATATATTCAAGTGTTGGTACACAGATAAGATAGAAAATGGGGATAGAGTCTGAGACTGAGAATAGGAAGAGTGGCTTAAAGAATATGGAATGGTTTGAGCACTGAGTTCTCTCTTTTATCTCTAGATCATAGACATATCCCTCTCCCAATCTCAGGCAGGAGACTTGAGCTTTATCATCTGAAGACACCCAATGTAACACCAGTGGACTTGAATACACAGGTGCTGCAGCAGAAGACAAGAGGAGGTGCCTGAATTAAAATAGTGTTTCAGTAAACCTTGCGTATTGAATTTTAGGAAACCTCAAGACCTTTCCCTGACCTGATACAGTAGCATAAGCTGACCAGTTTACTCTCTCCATTCCTTCCAACCTTGCTCCTCCCATTCTACCTTAAGATATTGGTAGAAACTTCTCTAAAGAGAAATGTAAGGGACTTAGAGAAAAATAATTGTCCAGAGTGGCATTCGGGAGGCCACCAATGATTAAACAGTTTGTGCACGGGATGATCACCCAAAAGAAGCTTATCAGCCTGCCTTCATAATCACAGAGCAATGATCAGCTCTTAATGCCTCATTAGTAACTGTGAATGATGAACAGATAAACATCACCAGGCCATGGAAGAAAGACTCCAAGATAACAGATACAGATTACATCAGGGGAAAAAGAAATAGGAAAGAGGGATTAAAGGCAATTCAGAAATTAAGAGAAAACAAAATAATTATTAATGTCCTCAAATAAGAAAGAAACACTGAACTTCCACAAAGCAAGAACACAATACTATGGAAAAGTCAGAGAATAATAAAAGTTTCTTGGAAGTTAAAGAATATGATAGATAAAATAAGTATAAAGACTGAAAGATAAGGTCAAGGAAAGCTTCATGAAAATTTTACAAACATTAAAAATAGAAGACAGAAATAATAGACAATGTTCCAAAAAATGGGGAGGGTGCAAATTATACAAGTGGTAAATTCTGATTTGAATTGTCTGATTCAAAGATGCCACTAAATTTCCAACAATACCAGTGAAGGGTGACTCATGCTGGTAAGGTCAAACACTATCAACTTTCAAAATAGGTGGATTGTGGATTTAAAAAGTATAAAGTGATCCTACAAGTCTGTGGAGGAGATAAGAGGATAATAAAGCAGGTCACATCCAAAGAAATGGTAATTAAGTGGCATCACATCTTTAATAACAAAAAATGAGGCAATATTTTAATGAGTTTGAAGAAAAAAGTTTAATGGATATAATTCTGCATTCAAGTAATTAATCCAAACGCAAGTAGAATACAAATATTTTCAGAAATTTCATGGACTCCTTTTAATCCATTCTGACAAAGCTGCTGGTGGACATGCTCCCACAAAACAAGACTGTAGCTTAGAAGGAAGAAGAAATGGAAC
This sequence comes from Mellivora capensis, assembly GCA_004024625.1. Taxonomy (NCBI): domain Eukaryota; kingdom Metazoa; phylum Chordata; class Mammalia; order Carnivora; family Mustelidae; genus Mellivora; species Mellivora capensis. Next base: position 5,306 of record PISX010020337.1, on the reverse strand, counting down.
CCAGAATATGAGTTTGCAGATAAGAAAGAGTTTGTGAAAACTTCTAGGATGCCAGCCAGCTGCCCTATAGAGTGAATAGTCCAGGTTGAAACAGGGTGACCAAGAACTTCAGAAAACAAAAACAGAACTATAGATAAAAGATTATATTTTTTGTCATAATATTGTGTTATTATATATGTCTATTATATATATCATATATATCCATATATAATATTATGTCATATAAATAATGTTATCAGCATCGAGGAAAAACTAATTATGCTTATGAAATATTAGCTAGTACAGCTTGAAAAATGAGAGTAGGTCCATAATAAAATGTGAAAAGAAACTGCTAAAAATAAATAAATAAAAGGGTTTTTTTCCCTACCACAATAGAAATGGAGTGGGGAAACAGTACTGTAGAGAATTTCCCTTTCATTGTTAAATGTTTAATATGTAAGCATTAATATGCAAATATTGTGATAAAATGCAAATGCAAATGCCTATCATAATAAGACCAAATAGTCAAATGAAATAACTAAGAATTAAAATCAAGGAACTAGATAAAAGTATGCAAACTTTAAAAATTCAAAAAGAAATGAATAAAAGGAAGAATAAGTAATTAGGAAAAAACAGAAAACAGAACAAAGTTCGGATTTCAGTATTAAAACCAAAGCTATTTTCTTTGAAAACATCAATGAATTAGACCCTTATTTGGCAAATTTTAATCAAGAAAAAGATATGATACAAATATAAAACTACTGGAATGACAGTAGGGATTAAACAATGGTAATGAAGAAAAAGATGTTTGTCAAAACATATGAAAGCATAGATGTAATGGATGATTTTTAATAAGTTAAACTGTATCAGCATTACCTCAAGGATATACCTGAATATGTCAAAGATTACCAAAGAAATGCAAAAATGTGTATGTGATCTAGCCTATGAGAGCACACCATGGAAGTTTAGGTGGCAAATTCTATCAGCTTCTCAAAATTTGTTTACAACAGGGACATAGGTTTTCAGGGCATTTCTTTCATCTTTCTTTTCCCTTTAGTTTTGGTTCTCCTTTCTTCTTTGCTCACCTTCCACCTGACCATACTTCCCCATTTGTTAAAATCCTCTGAATTGTTTCCCTATGTTGACAGACAGATAATGAGGAGAGAAAGTAGGTCTTGGTTATTCATTTAGCCACTTGTCACTCATTCAACAAGTATTTCTATTTTTTTTAAGATTTTATTTATTTATTTGACAGACAGAGATCACAAGTAGGCAGAGAGGCAGGCAGAGAGAGGAGGAAGCAGGCTCCCTGCTGAGCAGAGAGCCCAATGGGGGGGGGGGGGCTCGATCTTAGGACCCTGGGATCATGACCTGAGCCAAAGGCAGAGGCTTAACCCACTGAGCCACGCAGGCGCCCGTCTTTTTTTTTTTAACCAGAGTTAAAAAGAAGAAACAGATCTAATGATTTCTGTTCTCTTACCTCAAGCCTCACTCTGAAAAGTGAATTATGCCCTAAGCAGTGCCAGTTTTTGGCAGCTCTAGGAGGTAAATAGTAGCTAACTGGGGTAAGTCTATAGGGGGCAGAGCTCTTTGGGCATTTGCCTCTGTTAGCCCAGGCAGAAAATGAGATTATTAATATGAGATAAAAATATTTTAAAGGTAATAAGAGATGCTTTAATCCTTTCTGATGATGCTATGCTCAAAGTTAAAAGCAATGCATGCTTCGGTTTCTTTTATCCAGGTCATGGTAAATACAAACAGTTGCAATTTGATGATACTGTCTCCAGAACTTCAGAGATCATTTCTGTGGTAAGAAGTGGAGTTTATTTTCAACAAGTGTAAAAGGATGGTGTGAGATATCCTTGTTGTTTTTAACTTAATGAAAAGGAATCCATTTACATTTTGCAGTGTGGGGAAACACATGCCAGATTCTCAGCAACTTGTTTGTGAGAAGTAGAAAAGCTTACACCTACACTCTTTTAGCACTTCTCCCTTATTTTTGGTCATTACATTTGCAGATATGAGTCAGAAGTCTATATCATCTGGAGAAGAGGAAAATAGAAATAATTCTTCTATGTGTTGGTGTGACTTGCCAAATTGTGTACAAATGACCCAAGCAGGAGAAAAAGTGCTAAAAATAAGAATCAATAACAACAATTGAAAAGCAATAAAACTTAAACTGTGTGATAAGCGTTTTCACACTATAAAAAGCTATATGGGTAATATGTTATAAATATGCTGCAGCTAAAAACGTATCAGATAGCCTGATACCACTTTATTGGTATGTTCTCATAGGCATTTGAGTTGCTTTCTTGTATCCAAATGGGCTACCTTCAGGTTCCTCCACTACAACACCTATAGAACCTTCTCCATGATACCCTGTAATAATGCAAAAGTGAGTTCCTGGGACTATATTTGTCATAGGGTTGTAGTATATGTTGCTGCTGTGTTTTGTTTGTTTGTTTGTTTGTTTGTTTGTTTCAAGTATCTCGTAGAAATTACTTTTAGCATTCTATGTCTTTTCCAATCTAATTTTGTATCTACTGTGACTGACAACCTAATCCATGCTAATTCATTGCTCACCTGCATTTTCCTGCTCTAGTGTACATCCAAAATAGGAACAAAAATTAGAAACTCTGACAGGAACACTACATTCAGATCACTTAAGATACAAAATTTCATTTCTCAGTTTCAACCAATAGGATCTCACTGTGACTATGGAAAATTATAAGGATTCTTATTGTACTGAATTAAATACTAACTTTATTTAGAAAAAAATGTATTGCCTTCTCTCCTACTTTCATTCTTTTTTTTTAAGACTTTATTTATTTATTTATTTAAGAAGGATACAGAGAGAGAGAGAGAGAGATGAGTAGGGGGGAAGGAGCAGAGGCAGAGGGAGAAGTAGAAGCCCTGCTGAGCAAGGAGCCTCATGCGGGACTCAAACCCGGGACTCCAGGATCCTGACCTGCACTGAAGGCAGACCCTCAACCGACTGAGTCACCCAGACACCCCTCTTACTTTCATTCTGATATGTAATCTGAGGAACATAAAAAAGCTCAAGACTTACATAACTCACTGACACCCATGAATATATGCCTCATAGGAATACATGGATGCCATCCATGTTATAGGGATATGGAAAAAAATATTCAGAATTGACTTCATTGAAGGATGAGACTAGCACCCAAATAAAAGTTGTCTGGATAATGAATGTGTGAATGGACATGATTTTACCACAGTGCCCCCTTCTTTCCACTGGATGGATTTGTGATAGATGACTTTGAAATATAGCCTTGGATGTTTTTCGTAAATGTTTCAATTATAGCTCTAAATAATATTTGAGAATACGTATCGGGATGTTTATTTCTTTTTTTCTATCACTAGCTTCTTTCTGACTTTGGGCAAAATATTTTATTTTAGTTACTGTCATAGTTACCTCTGGGTTATTAGCTAAGGTTAATCTGAATGTTCCAGGATTTGATGGTAAAGATTTAAAACTGCATTTACTATTATTAAAATATGACCTGTGCTTGTAAAGGCAGCTTTTGGCATAGACATGATGATTGATGTGCATCAGAATTCAGTCTAAATCACACATAAAATGAAATAGCACCCAGGTGTTTGATTTGTTCCTTGTGACCATCTTAGTGATTGATGCAGATAACCCATGATCACCAGCACCCGAAATAAGTATTGATCTTCAAGATGTCTGAAAGGAACAGATGAGTTATCACAAGTCTCTTGACAGTTTAGACTTTAAAAAAATATATCTTTGACAAATTTGAAGGCTTTGATATTTTTGTCTGGATCAACTCTACCTGTAAATATTACAAAAGGACACTTTCCTTCCTCCCTTTGAAACACCTGATTTTTATAACAGACTATGGCAGACTAAATAAAATAAAATCAGAAATAAATACTATTCTAATGCAAGAAAGAAAAACCCCTCTATGATATTTTAAAATACCTGTGAGAAACTAAGAAGTATAATGGGGGGAAATGACACTGGAAATAGAGGCAAAGGAAGTTGAGTGCAAGCCCTCTATTATGAATTTGTTAAATTAGTATTTATTAAATAGAACACAGGTTGCCAGATGGCAAACCATGGTTCAACAACAGATCACAAGAGGAATTGAAATAGGGAAGTTTATCACTCGCAGGGTGTGGAGGAAGCACCCAGCATGACTTGAGGTGTCATAGGGTAGGATTGAGGCAGAGTGAACACACAGAAGCTGCCAGTTCCAACAAGATAGAGATAAAATGGCTCTTTTAGCCTGTTAGCAGGACACCTCTAGCAGAGGGGTGCTGGGAAGGTAAAGGGTGGCTGGACCTGGCTGGGTCAATTGGACCCTCTCCTGGTCCCTTGAATCAGGTCCACAGTAGAATCTGAATGAGACATTATTCATCATTAAGGGGAAATGAGTTTACAGGATGAGGACCAGCTCTTGTGTTCAAGTGTAGCTTTTAGACGTTAGGAAATAAATACATTGTGGGAGGTTAGCTGTTTTGATGCTCATCCACAGGGCCACCTGTTTGGGGTCTAGACTGGAGGTTTCGTCTACCCTAAATGAGGCTCATGGTCTTTTGGAGAGAATTGGCATAAAGGGTTGATCACTAGGAAGAACTGAGGGATAGATGGTGACCTGAGGCTATAGGTCTGGCCCTGCTTATTGACAGATCCAATATCATTTTACTTGGAAGGGCTGGGCTGCTATCTCGAAAGTTTGTATGAATGTATTTGTCATGTCATATCTCCTTCATTTGTTTATGGTGTGGGGTAGAGGCTTGGTGTGCAATAGGGAGGGGTTTATAAATTAGATATGGAGAGGAGTGGAGATGGTGTTTCAGGTATGGCAGAGGTGTTGGTGGTGGGAGTAACAAAGGGAGTAGAGTCTGTCATAGATTTGTCAGGTGGAGAGCAATAGTTATCATCTGGTACACTGAACAGCAAACAGCCCTGATAGGTCTCTGATAGTGGGGTCTAGGCAGGTCAACCAGGGCCGGTGTGAGGAAGGGATTCTATTTTTTTTTTTTCAAATTTATTTCTCTTTTAATTTCATTTCTTTTGAGCGTAACAGAATCCATAGTTTGATAACACACCCAGTGCTCCATGCAATCTGTGCCCTCCCTAATACCCACCACCTGGCTCCCCCAACCTCCCACCCCCCACCCCTTCAAAACCCTCAGGTTGTTTTTCAGAGTCCATAGTCTCTCATGGTTCATCTCCCCCAAAATTTCCCTCAAGTCCCTTCTCCTCTCCATCTCCCCATGTCCTCCATGTTATTGGTTATGCTCCACAAATAAGTGAAACCATATGATAATTG